>LPNX011188049.1:62573-88829 GCA_001517045.1 Pseudotsuga menziesii
ACTACTAGAAGACATTCTATGTTTTACAAGCACAGTCTTTTTCTCAATATTTCAGTTAATTAAGAACCCTGATGTTTCCATTGCAACCAAAGTTTGCCTCTTTATTCAAAACCAAAAAAACTAGCAACAAAGCATTAAACCAAAAAAGAAAACAACCTCAATTTATTTATGTACAAAGCGAAAAAGAAAATTGTGTGCCCACCCTTTAGAAATTATTCAATCCAATGCGTTAGAGGGCTAGGCTGTAGTGTAGGCCAAAAACCTATCCATGGTCTAATTGTACCATTTTTGAAATCGAAACCATGTCTACTAGTCTACAGTCATCCTCATCAGCCTGAGGAAGTTGGAGGAGCTCAAGCTGAGTGTCAATCATAGAACTGGCATTTCCTGAGGTATGATATCTTAATTCAAGGTCCGTTAGATAATTTCCCAGGACAGAATTAGCAGATTCATTACCTTCCCCCAGCTTAGTGACAGTATGTTTCACGTAAGGTTCTCTCAAAATTTTTATCCAATTTGGGGTACCCTTATGAGGTAACCATAAATGAGACCAGTCTAAAGAAAAATAACCCTTTAACCTGGCAGACCAATCTCGGTTAAGAATAAGCCCATATTCATCTGGTATGTCAGCCACCATAATGTCAATAAATTGACATATCTTGTTATTTGCAGATAAGCGAATGAGAACATTCTTTATTTCTCCCACTACTTTGACACCCGTTCTATCTAGTTGCACTACTTCCCAGGCTATAGGGTTTGGCTGCCCATTAATCGTTTTGCAAACTTCAAGTGGCATAACATTTACCGATGATCCAGAATCTACCAAGCAATTATACACATTATGATTCAGCATTTCTAGGGTCAAAAGAAAAGGCAGGGTTTTAGCTTTTTCTTCCCAACTTGGTTCTATGTCTTCTTCTCTTTGTTAGTTTTGAGTGTGTACATCTTTTTTTAGATCCTTAATTTTTTCAGTGTTTCCTTCATTAACATCCACCTGTCCTTCCACAAGTTTGATAGGCTCGTTGATTGGCTCTGTTTCCTGGTTGACAGTAGTGACTTCAGGTGTTTTATCTTCAACATTGGCATTTATCTGTCTCTTGACATTCATTTGCAACCTCTTAATCTTTGAAATTGTTGCATTGTCTTAAATTATCAGGTCCATATCTTTTGTTGTTGTTGGTGCGTATTCATATTTAAGGGTACTCTCTTCTGTGTCAAAAAGCGAGACACCGTCCCATAAAAACATGGTATCATTACCTTGTTTCTCTATGGTCTTGTCATTCTTTTCTTCTTTACCACTGTCCTTAGTCAATTTAGAGTCTAGCAGCTGATTCATTACCAATTTCATCGAATTTAACCATTGAGGACACTTCTTTTCAGAATGAGGTTGTTGGTGAAAAGTGCAGAAATTATCCCCCCCTACCTCTGTTATATTCATTGATGCTAAATTTGGTGGAGGGATCTTCAATTGGTTGTTATCCTCCTTTTTTTGGTAGTAGGGTTTATAAGTTTTTGGAACTTCCATTTCTTTCTCCAAATCTATTATTCGGTTGGAGAGTTTTTGAATCATCTTCAGCATTCCCTCAAAATCATGTGATTGCTCCTCTTTAGGTTTAGACAACGATAAGGTTCTTCTCCCGGTATTTTTTCTTTAGGTTGCTCGGGATAATCTTCTATACTTTCCTTTTCAACCTCTACCCTTTCTGCTTCTTCATAAGTCTCTACCAACGTAGGTCTGGCTTTCATTTTGGCAAACATGGCCAGCTCAGGTCCTAGAGCTGAGGTACAAAATTCAATTAGGACCTTGTCTGAGGGTCTCTCAGTTTCAGAAAATTTCTTTAGGTATGTTGAAAACCTTTGAGTAAAATGATGCACCTTCTCATCCTTCTCTTTTTTTTTTAAACCAAGACCTTTCATTAGTGAGGCATGTGTCTTTTCGGCTGGGTATTTACTTCTAAAAATCCTTTCGAAGGTGTCCCAATCAGAAATAGAGTTTGTAGGCAAACCGAAATACCAGGATGCTACTGCTCCTTTAAGGGTATGTGGGAACAATATACAGACCACATCCTCATGTTCCCAGGCCCTTAGCCCTTCTATTGCTAAATAGAAACTTTGCAAGTGGTCATCTACAACAATCCTTTCATCGGGTCAAACTTAGGCAGCAACTTCTCAAAAGCTTGAGGTAGGTTATGCAATGGAGGTGTTAGGTTCAAAGGTGATCTAGCTCTCCAAGTCGGTGGTGGGTTGGGTTGATTCACATTTATACCAGCCATGAACAAAGGTGAAAGAACAGGATCTTAAGCAAGGAGCAATGTAAGGTGAAACCGGGCTTACTTTCTTCAAAGGCAGAACCAAAGCTGTAAGTACTTGGGTTAGGTCAAAAGCTTCCAAATATCTGCTGGTGGGTTATTCTTGGGAAAATAGGGTTTCTCGGCCATCCATTCACTGGCGGCCCTCCTTCTAGTGCCAGAAACTATTGAGGCCTGGAAATTCGTAGGCGGCAACACCAAGGGATTCTCCCCAGTCAACGTTCCCAAATAGCCCGTGACTGTTTGGTGTAGGTAATCTGTCCGGTTTGCAGTCCGGCTACTGTAGGTCAAGTAACAAAACTAAAGGGGTTTACCGGTTGCGGCCCGGTCCACCGTGTATATTTTTGTATTTTTGACTTAAGGTATGATATGTACTTTCCTAATTAACAATGCAGGGTGATAAAGGATGCAAAGAGTAGTCACAAAGTGATGCGCAGGTTCTTACCTCTCATCTTAGAACTCACAAGCACCTAAATCACATATGCAGTAACAAAGTAAAACTATTTAAAGGTAGTCATTACGCAGTAGGAGAATTGTAAAGAAGGAAGCTGCGTTGGAGAGTTGAAGATCTCAACTCTCCAAAGTAAAACTAACTATCTATCTATCCCCGGGGAGCCAAATTGTAGCTTATCAATGAGTAATGTATATTGTACATGCACTATAAAGAGAAACTACATCTAGCTGATATTCCTTCCCACAATGCATGAACGATTAAAGATATTTAGACAATTAGATAGCCAATTGTTTATGAAAAACATTCATTACTCATGGTGGTAATTTCACAAACTAAACCAGAAATCATTCAAACAAGAACATAGGATCTAAGAGTTAGAACGATCTCACAGTTAATGGACAAAAACTGGAAAAAAATTAAATAGTTCATCTTTCACCAATCCATTGCGTAGCATTTGAACGTCCCACCAAACTTTCTCCGACAGGCAAACAATAATTCTTTATTGCAAAAAAAGTAGTTCTTCTTACAATATCTTTTCTTGTCTAACTGGGAAAAAAGCCCGTTGTTCTTACAAATAACCCCTGGGCTTCCCAACTCTTCGCCTCCCAATATTTCACTTTCATCGAGTGTTTACAAAATTGTTACATATTACAAAAGTGAACAACCATTCACCAAGAGGGCCCCACTTGAGCATTCAAAAATTTCTTCCACGCTAAAGCCTCAGAGGCGATGCCTTCAAACTCAGAAGGTTCCAAAAAATGAATGTTTATCTCGAACTTCGCAGCCTGGTTCTTGATGGCTTCAATTCTGGCTGCACTCAAACGAAGCTGATCCTCTAATAGTTGCACACTGATTGCGGAGTGATCTACTTCATTCCGTAAGGTCTGGTCATCAAGAGCTTTAATGTGCTGTATTTTTCCTTCCTCCTCTTGATACCTTTTCTGTAGAATTTCCATAAACGAGTTGTGGTCTAGAAAAGAATCCATTCTCTGCTTAGCTTCTACTTGGCATCGGTTATAGGTAATCAGGAGCCTTCTGAAGAATTCTGTACATGCCCCTTTCGTCTTTCTAACAGCCTTTTTGAATTCCTCGGCTGTGTTAATAGAAAACTCTAATAAGTCGTAATCCTGCTTAAGGGAATGTCATTATTTAGAGGGAAGCTCTACATGAGTTTCTTCATCATTCTCTATCCTTGCCATCCTTGCTGTTAGGACTTCCAGGATGTCCTCAGATCTATCAACAAAATATGAGGAGGTTTCCAGAATCTCATCCAATCGGCCATCTACTTGCAAAACTTTGCATCTTTCCCCTTCTATGGCAGTCTGCAGCTGAAGCATTTTGGCCTTTTGTGCCAGCACATGTTCCTTGAAAGGTTGGAGACTAACCTGCTGCTCTTTTGCTTCCTCTAAAGCTGTTGTTAGAGAGGTAATCTGCCCTTGAAATTTTGTCTCTTGTTCCTGAGATTGCTTCTCACTTGCCTCCAAGGTGGTCTTTTGTAGCTCTAGGTCTTCTATCTTTCCTAGCAGCTGTTCCTTCTCTGCCTTTAACTCTTGATACTCCTACTGCATTTTCTCCAGACACTCTTGTGCAGTCTCCATAGATATTCTTTCTGCTTGGAGAACCTGCAGTTCAGCCTTTGAAGACTTCACCTCCTTTTGCACGTCTTCAAATTTTCTCTTCAGCTTACTATTTTCTTCTCTCTCCTTTCTTAATGTGTCTTTCAGCTGAGTAGAAGACTTTCACAAGGAGACGTGCCTCAGTTTGTTAAGGTGATGAGAATGAAAGTTAATGGCCTATCCTAGAAAAAAGTGCAGGATTAGGGCTACCATTAAGACTTGAACATGCACATCCACCAACATTCAAACAAAAAGATGAGAAGACTGACCTTTTTGTGCTTGTGTTCATCCAACAAATCAAAACATCACCAAACAAAGAAATTCACCAAAGAATTACTAGAAAAATCTTGCATTAACCCAGAAAAACTTCCTCAAGAGGAGCGCATTCTTCCAAAGAGCCGTAGTAGGGGTAAACCAAAAGAGCCCCCAAAAGGAGCATAAGTTCTGTTTTTGAAATGAAAGTGAAGAGATCTATTTATAAGATCTCACACTCACTTTTTAAAATATCTAGGGCCTACATGCCTTAAAATAAGTGATTTTGAAATTATAAAATGTCAACTTAAAATTAAAAGTAAATAATAATAAAATATATCCTAAGGTAGGCTCATGGTAGGCTACCTGGGGTATTTGTATCCCGAGGTGCCCAAACATGCTCAAATAAGCGAATCACTCTGAATGAAAGGCTAGAGTGAACTGGAGGGAGGGCGTTATACCCTATATAACCCCTAAAATGCTGCAAAATCCCTCAACGCCCTCCTCAAAGCATGAAAAGGCTTGGCATGGAGGATGCATTTTCTCTAAGGAAATAAGGCCAGGGAGAGCAGGAACCCACAATCTGAGAGGCCAGGAGGGTGTCCAAAGTGGCTGCGAATGAAGACGAGTGTCTCGTAGCTGAAGGAGAGGCCATTAGACCACACAGATAGGATATGGAGCTGTGTGACCCAGTGGTCAACCCTTAGGGGCCTCATACACCAACCTTGAGGTTAAAACCCCTATAAAGGAGATTCAATAGTGCCATTAAGCCATAGTACCTCTTAATCCTTTCTTAAGATAATTTAAGATGCTTATTCAAAGTATGTTTCTTAATGATGCTCTAGGATCTTTAGTTAAATTGCTAAGGCTAAGAAAATAAGATAAATCCCTCTAGGGTCATTTTCTCTTATCCCACTATAACTTCTCCTCTTGTGGATTCATAGCCCCCAATCACTTCTTTGTGTTTATTCCTTTGTATCCATCACAGATTTTATATTAATATTTAAAATGTACATATTTACAATAACTTGGTCACCCTAAACCAATTTTTCTGGCTTCTAGCATTGTACATCAATATTAATAAATAATGTACATTACAAGGTAAAAATTGGGGTATTACATTCACCTCCCACTAGATCTATGCATTGTCCTTCATGCATAATCAAAACTACGTACATTTACAAATTTGTTATCAAAACTTCAAAATAGTTATCCGTGTGCCTCTTGCATCACATCCTTCATCTCCCATGTTGCTTATGTAGGATTGTAATGGGTCCACTCTTTCATGCAATCCCTGGTGTACGAAACCCCATCCATAATTATCCCTATCCTAAATTCTAATTCCCAATCAACCTTCACAATGCAAGGAACTAGTCCCCTTCTTTGAGTTAACAATCCCTTAGGCATCCTCCAATTCCATTCTAATGCTCCAACATAACTTGGAAAGGAAATCTCCCAATTGAGACTGTAGAGAGATCAACTACAAGCTAGGATCCTCTCAACACAATGGTATGCTACCCTAGAAACAGTTTCCCAAGGTCAATGGTATGGAAACTTCAAATTCATCTATCGCATCTTAGGTCTTCTATCACAAGTATTAGTCTATCGACATTTCAAGGTGATGGAAATAATGAAGAGAAATGAATGAATGAATTCCAATGAGTGAAGGAATGAACCCCTAATAATATAAATTCTCACTTTTTATATACATGGATTTTTCCCTCTTAATATGTGCTTAATCCCCTCTTAAAATAATTTAATATGCTTAATGAAAGTATGTCTCTTAATCATGGTTTTGGATCTATGGTTAAATTGATAAGGCTATAGAAACAACTTAAATCCATCTAGGGTCATTTTATCTTATCCTACTATCACTTCCCATCTTGTCAAGTCATAACCCTCCATCTCTCTTTGTTCTTCTTCCTCTACATCCATCAAATAATTTATATTAATATTTAAAATGTACATATTTACAATATCTTGGTCATCCTCGAGCATTTTTTATGGATTTTATCATTTTACATCAATATTTACAAGATTACATATAGGGTCAAAGCTGGGGCATTGCATATCCCCTACAAATCGTCTATGTGGTAATGTGTATGATAAAGAAAATTTCTTAGAGTCGTGTACTTGAGTTATGGTTTAACACATTCTTTTAAATCCATGAATGTTTGAATGTGTTGCACCTAGATAGAATGAGTCCAAGCTATGTTTTACTGGCTAGATACGACCCTCAAAGACCCTTTGTTTGTAGTATAATAGGGTAACTCATCTGAAGGAATAATCATGACCGTGGAAAGAAGGATGAGGATGAAGAACTAAATACCACCCCCTAAGTGTTGAACAAAAGGAAAACATTGGCCATGAAAAGAAGAAAATACCTTAGCCATGGTTATTTCTTGTAGTTTGTAAAAGATGTTTCTACATGGTGTTAGTGTCTTGTCTTTGTTGCACTGATGCTTGATGTTCTTCATTTTGTTGTGGTATCCTAATTTACTATTGGAGGTTTTGTATAGGTTGAGAAAGAAGAAGACTCACATGAATGAACATGAATTGTGCTAAGGTCAAGCTGTTAAAGTTTTCTATTCTATAACCCCTTCTAATTTTGGAAGAGAACGAACCCAAAAAAGTGGTTGAGTTCCTATCTTCATAGGGATGTGCTTTGGTTTAGTGGTTAAGTCTACTAGAGGTTTATCCTACATACTATTGTCAAGAATCCTCGTAATTGATTTGATTGGAACGTGTCTATGTAACAATGAAGTTCTAGAGAAAATATTAGAAGGGTTGAAGCCCCTAATATGCTCAAGGGCCCTCAGACAAAGTTTAGGGACGTTTTAGATGCAATCATAGATGTAAAAAATGGCTCAAGTTTTTGAAATCTAAAATGCATACTCGTTTATTACATCTAGTAATGTGCAATCCCTATCCTACCACGATCAAGACCACATGTGATAGAAAAAGTAAACGCACATTCATTTTTGTCTAACTAAAATACGTATGTGATTTATAAAACATGTTGTATTTCCCAATTTCATTTGCATTCCTCATTTTCTCCATCGCAACACAAATAATCTACTTGTAGGAATTCAGTTGGTCAAATCACGAATGCGATTAGGGAGAATAGAAGCACCATCTTCCACCAAAGGAATCGGTATCTTCCATATTGGGTAATTTCATCGAAAACCTTCCTTCTAAAATATTTAATTTCATTCATTTATCTACCATAATACAATTTTAAACCCTAGTTTATGAACTAAAAAAATACCAATACTCATAAAATTTAAATAAATATATGTTTAAGAGAATCCTTATGAATCCAAACCACTATACACAAATATGAAAAGTTTATCATGTATATACAATGTGTGGATACAAATTAAAAAGGCATTAAGTGGAATCCATATCTTCCCCAAAATACATAAACAAAGACGCTAACTAGCCTGAAGAGTCCAAAATTCTTCATGCTACAACAAATAATTAGATATAAAAATCCTTGAATAATATATTGATATTTTATTCATCAATGGCACCCTTTTCCTCCTCCTCTAATCTTGTTGGCGTACTTATGGTCGACCCAGGTTTAGATCCCTTATTCATCAACAAAACCCAACATATCGACCCGACAGAGCAGGACTCTGTCGGCAACACCTGTGATGCAGATGAAGTCTCACTTGAGATATCTTATGTATTTGCATATGTTTCTCAGATATCCCTACAATACTGCTCCATCCCCCTTGCTCGAAGTAACATTTTGTTCTTGTTTCATCCTCCTGCTTCTCCAACTTTGATTTTGTTGGATTTATGGATTATGCTTCCTCATGCGAATGTTCTTCTTCATTAGACTCGTTCGACACTTTTGGTTCTTTTGGGACATCTGTCGGTGGCCCATCTCCTGGATTGAACATGTCTAATTTGCTATGATATTGTCCAATTCTGTGTTAGTGAACTTATACGGTGTTGTAATCCATTGCTTTTTTGGGTCTCACCGTTCCTGGATGTGTATTGCATGCGGACCCATTTTCAATATTTCTATAGTTTGGTATTTCGTCACGGCTGCATCTGTGAGCCATGGTATCTTCTCTACTTCATCACTTAACGCATCCAAGTATAGGTAAAACTACACATTATTGTTGATCTTTTGTTGTTTATCTTCAAGTGCTCATAAGTTCTTATATTTTGTGTGTCGATATACGTTGACTGTGTCAACTTCTCGCCCTTGGTAATGAGTTGCCTCCATCCAGCCAACTAGTGCAATGAATATAAGAATCCACGATTAGTTGAATGGCTTCCCTACCTCTTGCATCAATACGACATCTTCCAGCTCATTTAATAAAAATAATTACCAGTTCATGTGTATGCTTGTTGTGTGTTGCTCCATTGCTGCAATCACCCCCAATGTACATTGATTTGGCTAATTCTTTCATACTATCTTCACCTCCGATAGCTTTTTTCTAACACAAACAACCTTGTTGCTAATAGTGTTGATCACGTATTCCTGTTAGTCCCTGACAACATCATATTTCTTCTTCATTTTTGCCGCCAATTTTTTATCATTTTCCTTCTTGGAAGAACTCTCGGATGGATCAACCCCATCCTGGGGAGGTCGGTGATGCAAGAAATCAAATCGATAGTGATAGGGACCTTTGTCCCAAACCCACATATATCCACCATGAAAACACACCAACAGTTTCTTCATGCATGCATTGATGCATATGGATGATGCAGAGTAGCCTAGGCTGCTCCAGCTCCAATTCCCATTTTTTCAGCTCTGTTGTGATTGGGAAGGTGTAAACATGATCCCTTTGCTCATATGTATCCTTTGTGCATTCTTTGTACAATAGAATATCATGGTCATTATACTGAATATTTTTCAGCTTTGGAATTATATTCATTATCACATGGACTGCGTGGGGTGTCGTCGACATCTTGATGGTGTAATTCTGGTTCTCATTCATTCATACCATCAGTACCCCTTTCTTCCTTGGTGGTACATACCCTGGTATGTCGTCTATCGATGGTCCTTGAGGTTTACCCCTCGTTGTCTTCTCTTGTGATGGACTATATTTTTCCTTTGATTCCGCCTCCCTTGTAGCATTGCGAGTGATTTTATTTCTACGCTATAGAGCGATCGAATGAGTCATAATCCTTTTCTTCTTGAATGATCACTCTGGTTCTGTCGCAATTTTTGGATTCTCTTCTAGAACCGGTATGCTTTCTCTTAGTGATTCTTGTGTGCTGGTGCTCGAAATCATTTGTGCCATGGCTACTGCTATAGTTTTTTTCTCCTTTACTCTTCTCTCTTCTACTTCTCTTTTCCATTACACTTCACTCCTCTCTTCTACTTCACTTTTCTCTACTCTTCTACGTCTCTTCTCCCTTACTCTTTGCTATACTCTTCTACTTCTCAATCCAAATAATGGGTCAACCCTTTCCCCTTGGCACATTTTTATATATTTTTATCCCTCTGCATGAAATATTTGGAAAATCATTTTCAAATCCCTAATACATTGACCGAATCCTACGTCGATTCTGCAAATATAATGACCACTTTTGTCATTAATTGCGCATTTTTTCCTCCTGCGTTCCCGCCTTCCTAGTTTAATTGTTGCATTTATTTCCTGATTTGACCCTTTCATCCCTTTCCTTATATCTCCGAGCTTCAAAACTTGTTGTGATTCAACTTTCCTTATTTCTCTGCCCTTTGTCGACAGGTTTACCTTTTGTATTTTTTTTTTGTCATGGCTATCAGCATTGGTTCCACGCTTAGCTATCTCAATAGGGTCTTAGCTAATTTAATTCCATTCACTAACTTTGGTAACAATACTTTGTATAATTGATGCAATTGTATCTCCCCCCCATTGCCGATGATCTCTATGACATACGGACCTAACCAATGCATTCACAATTTACCTAGGTGCTTCGCGAACTTGTTGTCATGAAGTAAAACCATGTATCTGTAATATAAGTTCTTCTCTTTTACATGGCAAACATGCCAAGCCTTCTGTCGATCCTTCTCCACTTTCTAGTGAAAACCTACGATGAAACATGCTTCTCTAAGGTGCAACAATTGTGCCAATCTCTCCTCAACCGCTCCTTTGTCGCTCATACATGTTGCTACTGCTATGCATAGGATAGGAACAATGTATTCCATTGGAATTACCACCTCTTTTCCATAAAAAAACTTCAATGGAGTTTGTCATGTCAATCTCTTACATGTTTTCTTGTGAGTCCATAATATCGCAGGGATTTTCAAATCCCAATCATCGCGGTTTCTATTGCATACCTTTGTTAGTGCATTCTCCAATACCTTGTTGAACATCTCAACTATTCCATTCACTTGGGGATGATATGACATACTTTTCTTGTGTTAGATTAAAAACTTCTTAGTCATCACTTTAATCGTTTGATTGACGAAGTGAGACCCCTAGTCACTCATCAAGATCTTAGGACAACCAAATCTAGTAACCACATTGTTGAACAAGAACCTTGCTAACGTTGTCACTGTACAATCCTTCACTGCTACTACCTCTACCAATATCTTCAGATAATCCATTGCAGTAATGATGTATCTCGCACCTATTCTTTTCCTGTCGGATTGATGGGTCCTATGAATTCTACTGTTCATTTATCAAATGGTTGCATCGTTACCCAAGGTATCAGTGGCATTTCATCTCTCTGTGATGGTTTTCCCATTACTTGGCTCACATCGCCACTTTTTATGTATTCTGTGGAATCATTGTGCACTGTCGACCACCATAATATAGCTCTTAGTATCCTCCTAGTGGTTGTGATTCCTCTATAATGTCCTCCTGTGACCCCATCATATGCCTCAACCAATATTCCTTCCTTCTCATGTGGAATAACATATTGTCGCAAAATTTCATCTGGAGCCATCTTGTATAACTATCCTACAATTAGTTGGAAGTTAGCTACTCTGACAACCAGTTGCTTCTTTTGGCTCGTATTGAAATGCTCTGGGGTGTTTCCTATCGCTAAAATTGGAAAATATATTCATAATAGTCATCGAACTTCCCAACTCTAAATGATTGTGCATCAGAAAAACCATCCTCAATGCTGCTTAGTTCTTCTCCTGACTCTATCCTTGATAGATGATCAGGTCCTGCATTCAACCACCTTGATTTTACAAAGATCTCGAAATCAAACTTTTGGAATAGTAGAAACCATCGAAAAACATTTCCCCCCAACACAGGCTTGTTAACCAAGTATTTCAAAGCTGAGTGACTCATAAACATTTGGAAATTACCACCTAATAGATAGTGTCAGAATATTTGTAATTCATATATCATCTCCAATCCTTCTCTTTCTATTGTTGTGTAGTTTCTCTTCTCCATAGAAAACTTATGACTTACGAAATAAATCGGGTGATTGATTGCTCCTTCTCCTGGTTGAGACAAGAATACTCCTAATGCGACTAACGAAACATCGATGTGAACGTGGAACTCCATTGTCCAATCAAAAAATACCAATATTGGTGTTGTGACCATATTCTACTTTAGAGTTTTGAGGCTCCTCTAGAACTCGTCATTCCATTTAAACTTCACATCCTTATTCAACAACTTCTCCATTGGTGCAGTGATCACTGCGTATCCTCTTATGAACTTCTAGTAATATCCTATGTGACCCAATGTCTCCCTCGACTATTCTACTTTCGTGGGTGCCAGTAAGTCAACTATTTCTGGAATCTTGGAAGGATCGACCAACATACCCTCCTTACACACAATGTATCCTAGTAGAATTCCACAGAGATCACAAAATACACACTTGTTCATATTTAATGAAATAAGATGTTGTCGACACCTTTCCAGCATCAGTTGAAGATTCATAGTATGATCCTTTACCAGGACATAGGTAGTCCAATCGTCCATATAGATGCCAAGAATTTATGAATAAAGTCGTTAATTGTAGTGGCAACTATCCTAGAGAAAATTGTTGGCACGTTCTTGAGACCAAATAACATCACCGTCTACTGAAAACATTCCCACTTTGTTACAAAATTGGTTTTGTGTCTATCCCCTTTCGTGATCCTTATTTGGTGATATCCCAAAAATATATCTGTAAATGAATAGATTTCCTCACCGTAAACTGCTTCTAGCACTTCATTAGTAAACAACCTTGGAAATGGACCGTGAAGACTCGCGTTATTCAACTTCCTAAGATCGACACAGATACCGATCTCTCCCATCTTTTTGTCCCGCACCACCACTGGACTAATCCATTCTTACTCTTCGACTGGTTCGATAATGTCGGCATCCATTATCCGCTCTAATTCTTCTTTTACGAACTCCTTGTAGCTCGGATTCAGCCTGTATAGTCACTTCTCGATTGGTTTTGTTTCAGGTTTAAGGAGAAACTACATTTCCCTGAAGTCACTAGAAGTTCCTTTGTCTCAGAGAAATTAGTTGGGAATAATTCCTAGAATTCATGTAGCATATTGGTGACTTTCCCCATTGTCGATTCATCCCAGTCATTTCCAATACTAGCGAAATTTGTGACGTTTAGTATCTTTATGTTAACCTTCTTCAGTTTCAGCACCTGCTTGAATTTGTCGTCTGATACTTCTAGTGCTATGATATCATGAATTCCCTCTGATTGTGGGATATCGACAACTCTTGGATCATCTTCCTCATTCGACTCTCCTGATACTTTATAGCATGTCAGGATCATCTCTGGTGTCACCATCCACTAAGGTTTCATTGGTAACTCATTCAGAATGATCTCCAACACTTTGTCATGAATATCTTGTAGTGCACTCTAGATGAACGAATTATCATTGGAAAAGTTGAAAGTACGACTAAAACTAGAATTCAATTCTTCCCATGTTGTATTTTCCCTGGAAGACTCTGCAACGACATACCCCCTCCACGGTATCTCTTCTAATGTAGGAACAAATTTGTGGAACCACCCTTCTTTCGGCCTTAGTACCCATATGGTCTGGCATGCAGCCAGGTGATTGTGGGGATCATTCCTTCCATCATATTTCTTTCCTTGGTTTAGTCTACCTTCTCCAAATCGAACCTCTATCATCCGTCAACATATCTTCCAATATACTAGCATTGTCTTATATGTAGCCCACCATATTTCCAGAGTGTCCTTTAATGCTTCATCTAGTGCTAATAATTGTTGCAGTTCTTAAACTTTATCTTCAAACTATGGAATGAAGGTCACCAAATTTTGTAGTCCTTCATATGTCGGTAGTTGATGAGCTATGTCGCTACCCACCTTAGTGGATGGGTGATTCGTGCACATTTCCATATCGATACTTCATGTAGTCGATTCTGTTAGTTTTCCAATGCATAGTCAAAATGTGAAGACGTTGAACTAGCAATCCTTCATCCTAACTCCTTATCGGCAGTGGGATTGATGAAGTATTCATAGAAGTTATATGCAAGATCCCATCCTATTGTTGCTTCATTTTTTACAGTCTCAACATATCTTTGTCCTTCGAGAGGATTCAATGGAGCAATGACACTCATATCACGATTCTCAAATGTCATGACTCGCTTCTTTAAATTGATAACCACAAAGTTCTCATTTTCCCAACCGATTCCTAATAGCGACATGGTATGATCTTCTTTCAGCGAGTATTTCAATAACATCAAAATATGTGTAGGTATTCATTCCTTCCACTTTGACAGGTGAACGAGGTACTCTACCAATTGGCGACACCTTGGCATGATTTTCCAGTCACAGTTGTATTGGGGACCATACCAACTATTTTTTTCCCATCATTTCCCATGTCTACTTCCTTAGGATATTTACACCTGATCCTAGGTCCAAAATGATTGAATCCACATCGTAGTGACCTATATGGACATTCATTCTCATTTTTATTCCCATCTTCTTTTTATGTAGTGAGTTTAGTGGGTGTTCTCTTCATTCGTCCTCCTGTCGATATAAGAGGCTTGTGATTTCTGCTAATGCATTTGGATCTTTTTCTAATGTTACACAGCTTTCTAGGAATTTGTTTCAAGGTGCTAACCTTTCTTGATGATCCTGAAAACTTTAATGAATCGAAGAATGGTGGCATTTTGTATACCAATAGGTTACCTATATTTCTATTCATCATGTCTCTTGTATTGAAAAAGGTTTCCTTCTCCTTATTGAAATCAAATTGTATCTTCTTTTTTGCTGCTGATCAGATATTTATTAGTGGTCCATCACTTCCCGTCATAGCTCCTCCTCTAGTTACGAATCTGACATTCACTCGATGAGACCTGGGTTCAGCTGATATATTCCCTACGTTTGGTCCTGGACCTTGGTTATGATTTCCATTTTGGTTATGCTATGGTTGTGGTGCATTCTTTGCTTGCCATTTAGAAATCAACTACAAACATTCCTCAATAGTATGGTCCGCAACACTGCAATACATACATTGAGGTTGCAGATTAGGAAAGTACAGTTTATAATGTCCCAACACTCCACAATTATAACGAGTAACTATTCCGTGACCTTTTCCAATAGCTCCTCCATGACCAAAGCCTCCATTACGACCTCCACGGAATCCTCCTTGATGCTGGTATGGATAATAGTTGAATTGTTGTTGCTGAGTAGGTTGCGACTGAGTATACTATGGTTGTGCCTGGTTATACTGCGATTGAGCATATTACGGTTGCAATTGGTTATACTACAGTTGAGTATACTGCAGTTTTTTTGTCCATCGTTGCTCCTTTCCCTTCATAAAGCATGTATCCACGGTTCTTTATTAGAGAAAATCATATTCTCTACAATCCTTTTCCTCATGGTCGATCAATCGATAGAAATTACAAAACAAATTCGTCAGTTTCCACACAACCTTTCGAAGGTATATGCACTCCTTAGACCAATGTCCTTTGGTAACCACATCTACTATGAAACGGGAACTCGACACAGTTCTTTCTTTTCTCTCTCCTAATTTTAGTAGCTATTTTTACCTCATTTTCTAAAAGGGTTGATACTAGTATCATACATTAAGTGTGTTTTTTAGAAATTTAGAAAAATAACATACATTTAGAAGCAAGTTATAATGAAAAACATATACATTTTGCATTTTTTATTTAAAGTAAGACATTTTATGGGAAAAATAAGACATTTTTATTGACAAAATTGTAAAAAAATATAGAAAATAAAGACATTTAAAGCCATTTTCAATGTACTTTCATAGATTTTTGTATAAAAATTATACTATTTCATATTATTTTCTAAAAAGTGACGATTCACATAAATTCAAGAAAAACTATACCATATATTTTTAAATGTCATATTGAAAAAATTACATATAGAAATTTTATTTCTAACATATCTTATCACAAAGTTGTAAAATTTAACATTTTCTTCAAGACATGAAACTAATCAACAATATCATGGAGGACAAATTCGTCATCTAAATTAGAATTTTATAGATCTTGGATTTCTTCAGGGAGATCAATGTCCTCTTCCATCAGGTCTTCTATGTCTGCAAGATTCCCAAAATGCTCCTTTGCAAAGATCCCTCCTAGTGGGGGTTGAGGCTATATTCACATCATCTCCACAAGTTTTTCACTAAACTCTCCTTTCTTCAAACCAATTTCTTGAAATTCATTTGGAAGAACTTGAATAGCATTAATTTTTTGCTTGATGTAATTGGATTGCAGTGAGTTATTATCAATGGATATGCAATTTCTTTTTTTTGTGTAAGAAGCATGCTATTGTTGTATGTAATCACCAAAAATAAAACAAATATTTTAGTCAAATAGCATTACGAAGGATACTTAAAAAATATTAATGAGGAATAAAAAAACAATAAAACTTGAAATATGCTTTCATATGTATTATCAAAAAATTTACCCGAACCTGAGAACAAAACTAAGACCCAATCTCCTTCTTTTGAAAATGTATCTATGAGATAATTAATCAAGCCTTTGTGGCTTTTGATGGATATTTACAATCACTGCTTTCAAATCTCTTTCTTCATATGTTATTTTTTTAAGCACGAAATTATAAGTCAATATCTGACTATAATTGGCTTCACTATTTTCATTTATTAAAACACACTCACAAGTCTCATATTTTGTCCAAGATGCAAGATGTATGTTTTTAATATCACTAAGAAATGAATTACTACTAAAGCTACGAGTATTAGATTTTCCGTGTAACAAAAATATATAAAAGATATGAAAAAACAAGAATAGCATTAAAAACTAATATTTAAAAAAAATTAAAAAATATATAACATAATTTTTTAAGCTTGAATGCTAAAAAATAAAAAATAAACAAAACAAAACAAAATAAACAAAACAAAAATAAATAAATAAACAATAAATAACAAATATATTAAAACAACAACAACAAAACATGATAAATAAGGAAAACATTAAGAAATGTGGAACTGGTGGCAATAAAAAATAAAACTATCCTCGTACGTATAAGAGTTCGACAGTGGAATGGTGGCGCGATTGTGTGTAAAATGGGTATGGATGGGTGGCACGATTATGAGACTTGCGCCACCCATCCATACCCCTTTTACACACCATCCCACCACCATTCCACTGTCGACCGCTTATACGTAGGAAGGTAGTACATATAGGAGAAAAACTATATGCCATGTTCCCGTATCATGTAAATGGTAAACGATCAAAATATGACTCCCAACCCCATTAAAATCATGGTCACCAAAATACAAAGAAAAATGAATTACATGTTTAATCTTAAACTTGTATACTTGTGTGCATTGAAAAGAGAATCATGCCACCCAACCATACCTCTTTTATACACCATCCCGCTGCCATTCCATCGTCGACTGCTTATATGTAGGAGGGTAATACATACATGCGAAAAACTATATGCCATATTCCCATATCATGTAAATGGTAAACAATCAACATATAAGACTCCCAACCCCATTAAAATCATGGTCAAGAATACAAAGAAACATGAATTACATATTTAATGTTAAACTTGTATACTTGTGTGCATTAAAAATGTTTTTCTCCTATACGTACTACCCTCATATGTAGAAGTGGCTAGTAGTGGAATGGTGGCAGGATGGTGTGTAAAAGGGGTAGGGAGGGGTGGCGTGATTCGGGATGGAATGATTCTCAGAATTGCGGCACCCCTCCCTACCCCTTTTACACACCATCCCACCATCATTCCATCGTCGGCCACTTATACGTAGGAGGGTAGTACATACAAGAGAAAAGCCTTGTCAATGCATGCGAGTATACACATTTAACAATAAATATGTAATTCATTATTCTTTGTATTATGGTGACCATGATTTTAATGGGTTTGGGAGTCAGATGTTGATCATTTACCATTTACATGATACAAGAACATGGCATATGGGTTGTCATTTCGTATTTAACCATGGCCTGTATTACAATTGTATAATGTTTATGTGTGCTTCATTAGATTATTTTCTGCTCTGCATAAAATATTTACATAGAATATGTTTCTAATGCAGGTATCAGTGTTGTGGCCAACATTTTGGTTACAAAGTTTATTTGACAAGACATCTTTGAACTCATAATGGTCATCCAACTCGTGCTAGCCATTAACCTAAGAATTGGATAAGTGTTAGCATTTAAGTATGGGTTCATTGTGCTTGAGATTGACATGAATTTACTCGAGTAACTGATAACCTTAATTGTGAGTCACTGATCATATTATGTAGATTGAAAACTCCCAATTCTATGGTGCATTTGATACATTGATTGACCTGCTTTATATGTGGAAGGATCACAATGTTTAACACCATTGATATAAAAATCAAAGAAAGTATAACTTCTAGTTCTAGTCTTCTTTACATAGAAGGAATCACACTATACAAAACGCTTTGAACTTCATCAATTATGTCTTTTTGGTAAACCGTCCTACATGAAACCCTCATGTGCGTGATGGTGGAAGGATTTATTGGATATGGGCAACAACACAAGTTCAATTCAAAATGTTATCAAAAGAGGATGGGTTGTGGACATGAGCTTTGTCATTTCAAAGTAGATGGATTTTGAATGAAGTTTAGATAGTAGTACAACGATACATAGGAGGGTAGTTGCGAGTAGGTAGGGGATAAGTGGAGAAGGTAACGTAAGGTGTGGTTTTTTTTTTTTTTAACTTTGCTTTCTTAAAACAGGAGGGTAGTTGCGAGTACGTAGGGGATAAGTGGAGAAGGTAACGTAAGGTGTGGTTTTATTTATTTATTTAACTTTGCTTTCTTAAAACATGTTTTAAGAAGTTAATTTTACATCTTTTTTATAAAGTTTAAAAACATAATTTTTTTATATAATTTATTTTGTTTATTATTTACTTTTTGAAACATTTTTTTATTTTTAAATTTTTTTATCTTTAATCTTGTTTTGTTTTAGTGAAAAAAAAATGTTAATGTTATAATTTTTTTAGAATATTTTTCTTTTTATTGAATTTTTTAAATTTTTTGGGCTAAAATTATATGATTATTTGTTCTTGTATTGTCTAAAATATGATTTCATTGAATCACATAATAATTTCTTTGATTTTCTATGGTTAGAGTAGTGAAATTATTTATGATTCTTTTTTGTTTAATATGAAAGTTTCAAAAGAGTTGTAATCTTGAAGAAAAAAACATTTTCCAATTTAGAGGTTGATTTCAAAGTTTTTCTAAACAATAGTATTAAATGTTTAGGCCATGGCTCTATTTTTTACCCCGAAAAAAAATGTGTATACTGATATCAACACTTTTCTATTTGCGGATTTTTTTGTTGTTTTTATGCAAAAGTCATCATTTTTATGGATATAGTTCTCATTCTTAGTATAAAGTTCTCGTTGAATAGTATAAGTGGTTTGGTCTCACAAATCTGGCACTACAGTAGTCCTCCTTGACTCAGCGGATTTAGGGTTCTAGCCTACAAATATTCATGGAAGTTCAGACATTGATCCTTATGATGTCCTTCGGACCGACATCGACGTCACCATACTTCTTTGCGGATTTATTTTCCCTTCTTAATATCTTGCAACTAAATACTAAGGTTTTCCAATTGTGACTGGATTTGGATCATGCCAATCCCCATTTCTCCAACCGGTGATGCTTCTAGCTTCATTGCAATTTACAAAGCTTCTTCCTAGGATGCAATATTTTGTTGCATCAATGACATATGGATGTGCAGAAATAAAGTTGCGATAAACCATTCCTTATGTTGCACATCGCTCATTCTGAAACTCACGTTAGCCATCACCGTCTTGAATCGTTGATCAAAGTCTTATCCTCATTCATTAGGGTACTATTTTATTTCCTTCAACTCAACAATGTACTACGACTCATATTTTGACTTCTTAAACTCTTCTATCAATCCAGTCCTAATTTGCACCAGATTCTTTGGGGGATGCCCTGTTTGTACTTGCAAAAATTTCATGTACCAATCTAATTCCCAACCTCGAAAGGTCGTCGCTAGTTGACCTTCTTGATGTCTTCATATTACACTTGCTTTACTGTCCATACTACTTCACATAAAAACCAATATTGTTCGGGATATTCAGTCCCATTACCTTGGACCAAGGGTAGTTTCACGTTGTCTCCTTCCATTCTAGGTCTTCTCCCAGTACTCGTTTATCCACTACTATTATTGTTGTGCTGACACACAGAACAACCCTGGGATGAGCTTGATTTTCTTCCTCCTGATTTCGATGCGGTGCACAGAGGTGTAGGTACATTTTAGCTTCGAGTTGGTCCTTCTTCAGATTCGGGTGTATCCTGGCCATTTCCTTCATCACTGTCGGGTTGTTTAGTCCCTTGTGAACCCTTTTCACAGTATTTTTTTCTAGTCGCAGCAAGACCCTCTTTCATTCCTCTACTTCACAGGTGACCACACTCTTCCGCAACTTCCCTCACAGTCTCATTGTAACTTCCATCCATCTACCTCGTATCATTCCATCCAATCCCTCACCTTTGCAGTAGTGACCTCTGCACACCAAGGATTTACTTGTCATAATTCATTTTTAGTATTCCCTTTTTTGCAGATGAGCATCTTAATCCAAAGTTACAATGATAATAAAATTCTTCCCCTTGGTCCCTTGAATAATTCTTTTTTTGCGTCGTTGTAGGATTTGATTGTATCGACAACGCATTGCGTAATATAACCTTGCAATATGATATATATACACACATCAATGACTCTTGAAGCTTTGTTAGTTACCCTTCGTAGTTGCTGAATCAGTTATGGGGTCCACTAGTTAGGCTCTCCTCCTTGGAAATTCCTCTTTTGGAAAGTAAGTTGCGCCAACCACTCATATAGTACTATAAAAAAATCAATGAATAATATATCGTGGATATCAGAATCGATATATTTTCCCAACCAATCTTCTGTTGTTATTCTAGGGATTTGATTTTATCCTTCTGCAAATTCTCATACCTCCTTATCAACCAATATTGGATCTCCGGTTTCATCGGATGCCACAACATGTCCTCTCCTTCTTCACAATACGGTCCCAGAAACATAACCATTTGTTAACACACACCTTATCGACAGGGGTTCACTTTGCAGATCTGTTCACACTTATCAACGCAAATCCATAAATATCAACCGAGACATGTTTTACCCTATCTAGCAACACATGTGAAACAAATGCAGTCTCACCCGAGATGTGTGAGGGAGGGATATAGGAACCACGTTTCCACATATGGAAGAGGACTTCCGCACTATCTCTTACTCTATTGCAACATCACTCAGAGATCAAGAGTTTGAGGATATTGTTTATCATATCTACTTAACTTTGATCACATCTACCTATTATCAACATTCACAATCATTCTTATTCAGGTTCTATATCGACATGGATATTGCGACAACATAGTTCATAATAATTCATAATTATATGAACAAAGAAATCAACATGCATTAACCGAATGAACCTTGCAAGGTTTCACATCATTTAAATTCAATCATATAAATTCATAGATCACATCCTCATATACTTCACAATATTCACATAAACATAGGTACAAAACATAATTGCATTATCAACATTGTCTTCATATTATTCCCAAAACACATCGCAAAAGGCAAGCATTCTTTGGTCGATTAGCCTTAGAACAAAAATGCATTTATCGGCAGGGCAATTCGCTTACAATAGAACCGATTGAATGATCTACAAAACATATTCTCCGTATGTATCCATTGTTTTATAAATCTCTTTACAGTTCGAATTCTATTTANGTCAATTCGCTTACAATAGAACCGATTGAATGATCTACAAAACATATTCTCCGTATGTATCCATTGTTTTATAAATCTCTTTACAGTTCGAATTCTATTTATAGGCTTGCTAAGCCGTTACAAAATGGTCTACATAACTGACTTCCTAACTAACTCGACCAAAATGACTAAACTTGTTGGTATCTCCTTTGTCGTGTTTGATTATTCCTTCACTTGTCTATATTGCGATTGCCTTTATCTTTGTCGATTCACGTACTTCGAACCTCCTTCCATCATGTGGGAATATACATATTTGTACACATTTTCTAGTCAATTATGAAATTGTTCGAATAAAGGTGTGTTCTTCTATGAAGAGAACTCTCACATGAATCGAATAGATGTTATAATTAGATTTGGTTGGGATAAACCAGTTTGGGTTACAACATGTTCCACTCCCTATTATACCTTGAATTTTTTCTTCTACGTATTTTGGTACACTAATATATGTAGAGTGGAGGAATGGAAACTCCCATCATGTTTCAATGACCATATTCTAAACTGATGGCCAATGATTTGGTATAAACATGTAATATAAGAGGCGAGGGAGAAAAGTAAGTTTATAATTGTAGTCATTTCTCATTTCACTTGGGATTGTCTAAGTGGAAATATTTTGAATTGCTTTAACTGGTATTATTCCTTTTTAAAGAAAGGCCTTGCAATAAGGCTAATTTAGTAAATTGATATTATTCTCTATGAGAGAGATTTCACGATAAGGAAGATGAAATGCAGTAGTTGCACAACAAATTTGCAACTGTTGCTTGAATAATTAATAGAAATATAAACAATTTTGGTGGACGTATCCCCCGGTGGGGTGAATCATGTATATTGGTGTCGTTATTGTATTTGCACCTTATGTGTTTCATCTCTACCTTATTTAATAGTTGTGAAATTCATAATGATTTTTACTTCATGAGTGTTTTTAACCAAAATATTATAGTATGTAGCAAAATATGAGTAAATATGTTCTTTCACTTTAGTTTAGGGATAATGGTGTATTGAGACTTTATTTAACTTTTTAGCTATACTACCAATGAGTAAGTTATCTCAATGACAATCAAGATGACTACAAAAGCATGCCATATGGTATTTGTTTAAACAATAATAGTTTATTATGATGTTGGATAAAGGTTTGGTTGATGTAAATGTCATGGAAAGTTCTCATTCTAGTCTTAGCTATTATGTTAATTCTCCCATCCAATTGTGGGTAACTACTATCTTGATAGGCCTGTGGGGGGGCAGAGCAAGTGGTAAATGGAAGGTCTCGTGTTCAAATCCCCCCCAAATTGCCCCATGTGCCATGGTTCGGGCGCTGTGGTTACACCTAGGCTTCTAGTGGTAGCGGGATTGGATCCCTGGACCTCGTGTCACGTGCGTACCAATCCATTATTATTTTCATGAGTCTCCTAACATTAGTATGAGTCTATACATTAAGAGAGGCTAGGGTCTTTTCAATATTTGAGATGTGACCCTTCGTAAGCAACCAAGTTATTCATAAATATTATTGGGTTACACCATGATGCTAAACTAGAATTCAAGATACCATTCATGCCTTGTGTGAATTCCTTTTTAGTGTTGAAGTGTAATAAGGTGTATAGAACATAACTCAAAATAAACTTGCATTAATTTCTAATAGTTACCTTAGGATATTGATTATGTCAAAGTAGGTAGTTGTGAATGGAAAAGGTTGTATCGTAAGTAGTGGAAATTGTTTTTCACCGTTAGCTAATAATATCATATCATCATTGGGACTAATATTTATGATTGAAGCAAGAAGTTAAAAACATTACCCAATTATCCAAAAACATAAAGAGAAGATTTTTTTTGTTACACTATCATTGATTTTGCATTTCTTTTCAACATGCACTAACTTCCATTCAAATAAAAACATTTTTGAGTGACTATGAATATCAAAAGTTTCAAGCATACAATAAATCAGAATCGTCCTTGAATCATTTCTCCATTTTAAATTATGATTTATTCCCATTTCTTCAATAATAAGCCTTCTTTTGAAATTCCATCCACCTCTCTGTAGATATCCTTAAATATGATCTCTTCCAAACTATCCTTGATGCTTCTAATTTTGTCCACAAATGCTAGACGGTGCATGTTGTGGCATGAAATTTCCTTGTTTATCCAATTTATTGCAATTTGAGAGTCACCATAAACTTTAAGTTTATTTAAACCTTTGTTCTTTGCTATTCTCAGTGTCAACCAAAGAGATGAAAGCTTTGCAAAATTTTTAGTACTATTTCCCAAACCATCTCTAAAAGCAAAAATTTTCTCTGGCATAAAATTGTTCCTCGTGCTCCACATAAATCTCTTAATACCTAAGTTGCTCCATCAAAATACACTTGAGGGTAATCTTTTGCTTCCCATAGATTAATCTGCCTAATAATACTTATTTGAAAGTATTTATACCTTGATGAATCTCATCAATTCTTAAAATGTCAACCATAAAATATTTTGACCATATTTTTCTAAAAAAATTTCAATTTATAAAAATTTTATATAGCTCCCCAAAAAAATACTCCATCAAAATACACTTGGGGTAATCTTTTGCTTTCCATAGATTAATCTGCCTAATAATACTTATTTAAAAGTATTTAAACCTTGATGAATCTGATCAATTCTTAAAATGTCAACCATAAAATATTTTGAACATATTTTTCTAAAAAACTTTCAATTTATAAAATTTTTATATAACTCCAAAAAAAGCAAATTAATAAATTCTTTAAAAAAAATATAATGATCCTAAATTCCCTTTTACATTGATAAATGTACAATACTTCGTTATATGATTATTAATTTCCTGGTCTTTTATCATAAGCAAAACCGATTCGGTCTTGACAAATTCTTTCTTTGCATGTGGTCCCAAGTTTGCACGTGGGTTAATGCTTCGTTTTAACTATTAAAAGATAAGTTTTAAAAAACTTTGTATCGGGTCCCAAGTTGGCATGTGGGTTAATGTTTCGTTTAACTATTAAAAGCTAACTTTTAAAAAACTTTGCATGTGGTCCTAAGTTTGCAAGTGGGTTAATATTTCGTTCTACTATTAAAAGCTAACCTTTAAGCCTTAAGAAATCAAATGTTTCATCTGTTGAATTAGAGCCGTCATATTTGTCCTTTTGAATAATTAATTAGATTTTTTTTTTTTTAAGTTTTCTGTATGGTTACCATATCCGTATTTTCAGTAAATTATTAAGAAAATGTTTTAATATGATTTATAGCTGTCATAGTTGTGTTTTTAATAATAAATTGTTTTTATTTGAATGGAATCTAGTTTGGTTGTTTACCTACCACATTCGTCTTTTTCATTAATTATTGTAAACCAGATCTTTAATCCGATTTTTCTTTGCTGGTTTAAAGCTGTTATATTTGTCTTTTGCTTCTATCAATTAGAAATTTTATTATTAATATATTGTATTTTTTTGACAATGTAAACTTTTCTAAAAAGTTGTAGTTAGAAACTTTTTCTAGAGTGCAGTATGCTTTCCTACACCTTCCTCACAAAAATCAAAATGAGATATGGACCAAAGTAACTTTCAAACCTCACCTCAACACCTAAAATTAACAAATTTGACTCATGATTTATTTTACTTAATAAATTTGACCTCTGTTATAAAATTTGACAAATTTGACTCTTACTTTATTTATATTTTGTTTCGTTATTAATTATTTAATATATCATTGCGTATCTCTTGTTATTAAAATTAAACAAAAGTTTTTGTCCTACATGCGTTAACCTTTTGTTAATATTGGGAATTTTTTGAAGTGAATCATATTTTTTATCGCGTACTGTTATACCCTAACCTTGGATACCTTCCTTTGGATATAGATGGAGATAAGTGGAATTAATAATTTTTTATATAATTAGCAAATCTAAATAGTTTGTGGTTGGATAAGGATTGTATAGATCAAATTTGAAAGAACAATGAAATAGAATATAATCTGGAATTTTTATTTTATTTTTCATATTTTTTTAGTTAAATAAAGTCAATATTGACTTATTCATGCTTGGTTACATGTTATCACTGATATTTTTTTTGTTATCTATTTATCAACTATCATTCATCATTTATAAATTATCCACCCGTCATTATCATTTATCCATTCGTTAACTATATATAAAATAATTGTTTATTTCAAATTTTGAACTACTGCCATAAAATCAATCTCAATAGTACACTTGTCGCATCTTTGTTGGTAGATGAAAACACATAGGTCATAGTCCACCCCAAATTTCAAATAAAAAGTCTATCAACCTACAAACTAGCACAACCACATAGATTGTGGCTCAATCAGGGAGATAGAGGCCAAATCTTTTCTGAGATATTTTTGTTATGAAAAAAAAAGACATTTTGGAGATATTTTTGTATTAGTCATATTCATTTAAACTGTTTCCAGTGCGACTGACACATATA
>LPNX011188049.1:88882-120407 GCA_001517045.1 Pseudotsuga menziesii
TTGCGGAAAAAACAACCAAAATTTAAGTCTCGTGACTGTCCAATATTAGACAATTTCGAAAATCCAATTGTTAATGCAATATTGAACATAAGAGCTAATACCAGTTTGACTGTTTGTTGGAAGTGCAGGTGCGAACTCTGTCTTCTACTTCTGATCTCCGGAGCACTTCCGCCGCTTCTGTGTCATCTCTCTCGTACTTAAGGGAGACCAGTTAGGCCTGCACAATCTGCAACAACGTATAATTCATCCCAATGCACTAACTACTGTATCTTTAAGATCTGCAGTCGTTTCAATTGTTGTTCCCCAAAGATGGGGAAATTACTGGCAACTGAGATTTTGCTATTGTTCGTCCTTTTGGGCACAGCAATTGTTCCCTCTCATCAGCGCGCCACTCAAGGAGACGCACTGCGTTTGTTGCGCAATAACAGGAGATACAAGACTAATAATGTACAAAGTACAAATTGGGAATCTGATAACGCCCTGATCAATTTTAGGAATGATTCCGAATATTTGACAGAGGCAAATAAGGAGGGTCACACGCAAGAATCCGATTATCTTCCGCATGGCCTCCCCGGACAGCCAATGGACATCAAATTTAAACAATACTCGGGATATGTAACAGTTGATACCAAGGCAGGCAGAGCGCTTTTCTATTATTTCACGGAAGCCGTTAAAGATCCATCAAAGCAATCGCTTGTTCTCTGGCTTAATGGCGGTAAATTCATTTTTATATTTGTTTTTTTTCTCTTGCTTCCAAGATTAATTTTCTTGCCCCGTTTCCCTCGTGCTCACAAACAGCTCTGCACGCAGGGCCCGGGTGTTCGTCACTTGGATATGGAGCAATGGAGGAACTAGGACCTTTTCAGGTAAACCCTGATGGAAAAACGCTTCACTTCAATCGCTACGCATGGAACCAAGGCTAGTATGGCACAGATTGGTGATGTTTAAATATTTTTTGTGTGTTTCACCTACTATGAAGAAATAGAAAAAGTAACGAGTATCGAAAAGAGTTTGAGGTTCAGATTTGTTTACAATAAATAGAGATAAAAAATTAGAGGCTTAAATTTAAAAAAAAAAAAATCTAAACGGAGATATTAAGTATGCTTATGAAGTTCGATTTTGAATTCTGTAAGGAAAAAATTGACATACAATAGAAACAAACTGTTTATGTACTTCTTAAGCATCCATGGAAATTTACCAAAATATTTATATTTTGGTAAATTACAGAACTGTATACCATGTTTCAATAGGTCTGTTACAAGTGATGCATTAAGATTCTTTAATGAACTATATACCATGTTTCAATAAGTCTGTTACAAGTGATGCGTTAAGCTATTTTACAAAATGAATTATTTGCATAAACCTGAATTTAGAAATTGAAATACTGTGAAACTTCTCTGCAATTTGAAATCTCATGAAAGCCATAATGCAACTTTCATAACATTGCAATCTCATGAAAGCCATAATGAACCTTTCATACAAGCATCACCTTTTATGCAGATTTCAGAAGAAGATCACAACTTTCAGATGACCCCCCGCCCCAAAAAAAATTAATAATTATCAGTTCATAAAGGTTCTTTCTTCATATAAATCTAAGAACATTAGCCCCCGGTATGGTTTATGCCGGGTTGAGCTAGTTTTCCTAGCTGTCTCCGCTACTGTCTGCTTGATTTCAAATTCTTCTATACTCTGTTCTTCAGATTTAGGTTGCTTTAATTTAGTTATCAGCTGCTGCTTAGCTTATCTAAAGAAAAAAATACTCCACCAGATGGGAAGTGCCCGAATTTTGCATAACAGCCCTGCACAAACCAATCATGCAAAACTGCGCGAGTTTCACTTTTTCAGGGCTATGGGAAGAAACTTTAATTAACAGTTCGTAGTTGATCTTTTCATTGTATCTAAGAGGTGTATTTTATAGTCCAGTAGAGTCTAGTAGAGGAGAGATGTGTAACTTTTTTAATGTCTAAGAGGTGCATTTTACAATCCAGTAGAAAAGAGATGTGTAACTTCTTCAGTGCGGAAGAGGTGCACTCTACAGCCCAGTAGAGGAGAGATATGTACAGCCCTGTAGAAAGAGATGTGTAACTCCTTCTATGCTCATCCTAGAATTGACACTTGTAAAATGTTATTAAAAATAACATAAGATTAAATTAAATTTAAATTATTTAAAATTGCATATATATAAAACAACATAAAATAAACTAAAATCATAAACATTGGATTATACATTTTGTTTATACTTTGAAAGATTTGATCCCTCTTGATAAGTGGTTTTTTAGATAAATCTATACTGATAAATCTAACAACTGAACAACTAACCAACCAAATTAAAGGCATAATTTGTAACAAGAACAATATTGGTTCATTTCTGCTAATTCCATTGCTTTGATGATGATCGAGATTCCACTGCTTTGATGATGATCGAGATGAGACAAGTATATTCATAACAGATAGATTCAAGAACTTGATAAATCTATTTTAATAGTGCTGAAAATTCATAACAATTGTAATTTTGGATCTAAATTATTACTATACAATCTTTCTACAGTGGGCAATATATTGTTTCTTGAGTCCCCAGCGGGCGTTGGATTCTCTTACTCAAACACAACCTCTGATTATACAGAGCATAGTGGCGATAATCGAACGGGTAACTTGTGAAGCGTTTAGCTTGGAGAAAAATATGGGGATATTAATCCTAAAATACCGCTAAACATGTTGCCTTTGTTTTTTCCAGCTGAAGACGCGTACACATTCCTGGTGAAATGGTTCAGTAGGTTTCCACAGTATAAATTCCGAGATTTCTACATTGCAGGCGAAAGTTATGCTGGTAGTATCCCTTATATTACCTAGTAATTCGAGTAGCAATTGAATATATAATGTTCTTTTCTTTAAGGCAGATTAGAAATTAGGTCATATGTAAATTTTGAAAGAAAAAGCTCCCTATTCACAGTTTTAATTTTATTTAATTCAAAAATGTCATGTAACAAGCCAAATTATGTAACGACTGTAGTTTGCTGGTGTTTCCTTTTATTAAAAGGACTGGTCCTAAAATTTGTCTGAAAACTGTTATACTGAAGAAATTCATGGCTATATATAAAGAAATATTGATATTTCTATGAAGGTGTTAATGATGATTATGGAACCTTGGTTGTAGGGAATTACATTCCACAGTTGGCTGCAACCATTTTAAACCACCAAAGGGTGTCACAGGGGTCCTTCATTAATTTCAAAGGAATATTGGTGAGTTGATTACAAATTTTTTTTTTTTGATATTGAAAAATTAAAATCAATTTCATAATTTTATTCTGACACAGAGTGCATACTTACACAATCAATTTGAAGCGTGCTCATTGTATTTATGCAGGTCGGGAATGGCGTAATGAATGATGATACAGATAATGTTGGACAAATTACGTACCCGTGGACGCATGCACTCATATCGGATCAAACTTATGAGGGTCTAATTTATAACTGTACCCAATCAAATGCAGATGTGAACTTTTGCAGTGGTTTGGAAGAAACAATGGCTGCCGAGATGGGTAATATCAATCAGTACAGCATCTATGCTCCCCTCTGTTTAACTAATTCATCCAAATTGGCTAAGGTATGTAAATTAAAAGTATAGAGCATCTAGATAAGGGGATTCAAAACCCTAATCAGATAAACTTTGTTTTTGGATAAAGGTTGATTTTATGAAATTCAATGTTGTCTAATATATCTCAGTAAACTTTAAATTATAGGTTTCATTTTATCTAATTTTTTAATTATCTGTTATGAAGTGTTTGTTATTCATTATCAGTTACAATTTATTTATGCATTAGCTACCAATTATTTTTTCATTATATATATATATATATATATATTTTAAATTTCAAACAATTTTCATAAAAGAAATCTGGACAGCTTATCTTTATTTATAAATAAAAAAGTAGATATATTATTCTAATTATCTGTCATGAAATGTTGGTTATTCATTCATCATTTACAAATTATTTATGCATCAATTACCAGTTAGTTATATATATATATATATATATATTAAGAAAAAAAAACCTTTTTTCATTAGAATAACATGGATGACTCAAAAGATTTTACAATTCTGTTCGGCATCGCAGAGCTTACATCACTTCTCATCCTAACCTACTAGGATTGTCTTTTTGGAACAATTCAGTATACATATACATCATCTTTCTGATCCTCAGAGAAAGGACTTGATCACTCCATCTTTGGCCACATCACTGGACTTCGCCTTTAAAGACTGCTTCTGCTCTGAGAACTATGCGCTACTGAAGTTTGAACAAAATAAGAGAGCCCTATGCCTTCACAATGGGATGAAAACCCAATGGGATCACGCTCTCCAAAGATCTAACCTTCTACGATCCTTGGTTGTATGCCTAAGGCCTGTTTAGAGAGCTTCTATGTTCTATTCTGTATAAATGAAGCTGAAATGGGTTGCTTCAAAGAAAAGCTGTAATGACCAAAAAAACTCTTAACAAATTTTGCGAGTAAGGAGCTCTTATGTTGTTTCTTAGTTGAGCTCATTCTATCACTATCTTGAAATCTCCAGAAACTGTTTATCTTTTGTTAAATAATATATATATATTTTTAAATTTCAAACCATTATCATAAAATAAATCTGAACAATAGACTTGTAGTATCTTTGTTTATACATAAAAAAATATAAATAATATTCTACCCTGCCATTCAAAGATATTAACTCTTATTAACATAATCACTATTAAAAAAAATCAAAATCATTAGTATCTTTGGGCTGAAATATATCAATATAACCATGGAGAAAAATATTGAATCTAACGAATAACATCGAAAAAGAAATTGAAAATGTGAATTTTTAATCAAACTAAGAAGCCATCATTTTCTTCGACACACATTTTTCTTATTAAAACTGTAATTGCTGTGTTTAAAGCAAGAAGAAGCCGAAATTCCGGGATATGATCCTTGCATCGATGACTATGTATACGCGTATCTTAATACGCCGGATGTTCAGAAAGCCATACATGCAAACGTCACGAACTTATCTCATAGCTGGTCTCCATGCAGGTAACACTCCTTGGACCTAGGGACTAATGGTTATAAATTTGCTCTCCAATTAATGCGGAAAATTTATTTTACCAATCGACTTATAACTTAATTTCTTCAAATGTGTTATCTTCCGCCCACTAACTAGCCATCTTCTTCAATGGAACGATTATGCCTCAACTGTGTTACCAATCTATCGTCGCCTAATTGCAGAAGGGTTGCGAATACTTGTCTTCAGGTATTAATTTCAGTATGACTTTCCTCTATTTTTATTCTATTGTATTCTATCCCCTGTTGTGCATTGTTATTTGATCGTTAGCAAAATTTATTAACGCCGTTTTCTTGTTTGATTTTTCAGTGGAGACACAGATACCGTAGTTCCCGTTACCTCTACAAGACTCTCTATCAATGAACTCAAGCTTCCGATTGAGAAACCATGGTACCCATGGCTTAATGGCGACGAGGTACTAAGATTAATTTCATTAATTTCACTGCATATAAAGTCCCGTAGATAGTGCTTTTTATGTACAGAAATATATTCTGACTAGTAAAAAATGATGCAGGTCGGGGGTTATACTATAATTTACAAGGGCCTGACATTTGCCACAGTTAGGGGGGCGGGACATCAAGTTCCACAATTTCAACCATCCAGGGCTTTAACGTTGTTCAAAAGCTTTTTGGCGGGAAAGCCCTTGCCAAGTTAATTTTATTTTCTGAAAATTCTTGACTCTGCATGTATAACAGTTCTTACCCAATAATATTTTCCAATTCGGGCTGCACGCATATTTTCAGATTTTAGTACTAGATCACAGAGAAATTAGAGGTACAAAGCCAATAAAATTGGAATGTAATTGCCGAATTATATGTGCAGAGTACTCATGGATTGTGTTTCTTCAAGATATGAAGAAGATTGATTAAGACGGTTGGCTTTTTAACTACAAGTAGACCATTATTCTCATGTTTTATTTAACATAAAAATTAATGAAATGACAAGGGATTCCCCTCCCCTTTCATTCAGGCGTGCATGTGGTGTTGAAGGTGTTTATTTTAGATTGAAGAGCGAGCTTCTAATCACAAATTTATTTTTGTTTTTGTATTTTTTAAGTTTACAATATGAGTTTTTTTTATTTTATTTTTCGAGCCGTGTTATAATAGATTAATGAACTACAATATCTGATCATATAACTTCCATAACCATTAAACCTACTCGAACATACTTTAAATAATTAATTTATGGCTATTTCCATCTGTGCAATCAGATCAAACCATCTCTGTTAGTCTTCTTGCCCTCTGTGCATGTAGGATCCCTCGCTCCGAGATCATTACGTAGGAAGAGCATGCTGGATATCAGATCGTGGATAAAGTATGCCCGCTTTTAGTTGGCGCCAGAGACATGCTAGGGTTTTGAGGTTATTTACTGGGACTTCTCAAGCTAACCCTGGAAAGGGCAGAGCCTGGAGAAAGTGAGAGTCGAGCTGGGAATGACAACGATGGTCGGTTGAGTTTTGGTAACTACAGGTGTGCGGACCCAGTAAGAGCGAGGTGTGGTTAGCAGGACTTTTCGCTAAAAACAGAGGTGAGGGTCAAGAAGGGCCCATTGACGCTACATGAAACCCACAAGCTTGTTGCTTACATCTCGTTCTATCATGTAACGCCCGCAGCGGCCCAGTAGTATTTTTGGGCGGTGTAAGCTAAACTCTTGACCAACCATTTGCACCAGAAATTTGGTGAGATTTTTTTTAATCAAAATTGGGTTGAAATTATTTAAATGGTATCGGGTCAATTTTACCGTAAAAGATGCAAATGATCGAGAGTTTAACCAACTTTCTTTTGAGCTGACAATAACAACTAAAACGCCCCGCTTTTCCGGCAAATCACTAGTCAAAATCGTTTTTCAAAATTGCTATTCGAGCAATTGTAATTTCTGGTTGTAGATTAAATGCTTGGTTGTCGGCCGAATTCCAGTTAGTTTTGGTTATACAGTACTGTTTTTGACGTTGTCTATCTCCCTACTAGACAAGTTTATAAATTTTAGTCGGTCCACTGGACTAAATTTACTTCAACTTACTTGTTTACTTGTCGGTTCTATCGACTGATTTTACCTTGACCACTTGTCACTTCTAAGTCGGCTCACTTCTTCGACTTCTCAAGTGGGCCACCTCTCCGACCACTCACTCAAGTCAGCTTACCCCTTCGACTTCTTAAGTCGGTTGACCTTTTCGACCACTAACCTCAGTGGCTGACTCAACCGACCTCTCAAGTCAACTCACACCACCGACCTTTTCAGTTCACTTTGGTCGAAATCTACAAAGTGTGTTTCTTAGTCAAGACTTAAGAAATTACAAATGCTTTTCATGTGTGAGTAAGCTGAAGTAAAATAGACACATTTACAAATCCAAATAACTTATAAAAACATATGCCCAAATATGTAGGAAAACTTGAGTCGACCAATGTGCAGTAAAAACCTGGAACTTTCACGCGGTGAGATTTTTATGGATTCTTTGATCTTTCACAGTAATTGTAAAAGACATTTACAGAAGTATTACGAACTTGTCTAGACTTGATCCTTTTACAAAGCTTCGGCTCTTCGACTAAATCACTTATACAGAAGCTTGAGCTTTGACTTCTCTTTCTCACCCTGAGTTCACTTGTCTCTCTATTGTGTCTCTAACATAAACTACAATTTGCTTCTTCTATTTATAGGCAACCTGCAGATTGCTTCTACATGGGTCAACTGACTCACTATTAAAGATTGTAATAACTATCTACTTAACAACTTAGCTTCAGAAATAAATTCGACTAGTTTACATTGCCAAATCGTGGACTCTTCCCTCTTGTCAGACTGACATACAAGATCTTGACTTGTACAGACTCTGACAGAGTTGACTGAGAGTCTCAGGTATGGATCTGCGAGTAATTACATTTTTCCAACACTCCCCCTTAATTATAAGCAGATGAGGATTTTTAAAAACAAAATTTACAAAATGTTTCAGAGCTTAGACATGCTCTGTTTATGACAGATTTCACTATGGTGAAATTACAAATGCTTTTCACGTGTGAGTAAGCTGAAGTAAAATAGACACATTTACAAATCCAAATAACTTATAAAAACATATGCCCAAATATGTAGGAAAACTTGATTCGACCAATGTGTAGTAAAAACCTGGAACTTTCACAAGGTGAGATTTTTATGGGTTCTTTGATCTTTCACAGTAATTGTAAAAGACATTTACAGAAGTAAATATGGAAATGTGTGCGGCCAAATAATCATGCATTCAATCATAAACTATTTCATATTTTTAACTATGCAGAAATAACAAAGTATTACGAACTTGTCTAGACTTGATCCTTTTACAAAGCTTTGGCTCTTCTACTGAATCACTTATACAGAAGCTTGAGCTTTGACTTCTCTTTCTCACCCTAAGTTCACTTGTCTCTCTATTGTGTCTCTAACCTAAACTACAATTTGCTCTTCTATTTATAGGCAACCTGAAGATTGCTTCTACATGGGTCAACTGACTCACTATTAAAGATTGTAATAACTATCTACTTAACAACTTAGCTTCAGAAATAAATTTGACTGGTTTACATTGCCGAATCGTGGACTCTTCCCTCTTGTCAGACTGACATACAAGATCTTGACTTGTACAGACTCTGACAGAGTCGGCTGAGAGTCAGGTATGGATCTGCGAGTAATTACATTTTTCCAACACTCCCCCCTAATTATAAGCAGATGGGATTTTTAAAAACAAAATTTACAAAATGCTTCAGACCTTAGACATGCTCTGTTTATGACAGATTTCACTATGGTGAACTTGGCATTCCAAGATAACTACGCAGATACTAAAAAGTATCATTTGCCAATGGCTTTGTGAAGATGTCGGCAAGTTGGTCTTCAGACCTGCAAAATTCCAAACAAATTTCCTTGTCATTCACCAACTCTCTTATAAAATGAAACCTTGTGTCAATGTGCTTGGTTCTCTTGTGAAACACATTATTCTTTGATAATGCTATGGCTGAATTGTTGTAGCGGAAGATTGTTGTCAGGTCTTGATGGTTCTGTGACAAGTCTTTTAAGACTCTCCTCATCTAGACATCTTGACATGCAGCACTTGTCACTGCAACATACTCTGCTTCAACTGAAGATAGAGTTTCTATGGGTTGTTTCTTTGAAGCCCATGAAACAACACTTGTACCAAAATGAAATGTGTACCCAGATGTGCTTTTCCTGTCATCTATGCTGCCTCCATTGTCATTGTCAGTGTAACCAATGTGTTTAAAGTTTTCTGAGGTTGAATACATAATACCAAGGTCTTTTGTGCCACTTACCTACCTCAGAATTCTTTTACCTGCTTGCCAATGTGAGTCTTTTGGTGACTCCATGAACCTTGAGATCAGACTTACACCATACATGATGCATGTTCTTATCGTTGTCAAATACATAAGTCTCCCAATAAGACTTTTGAACAATGTAGGATCTACAGTGGATCCTTCATCTTCTTTGCTCAATTTTAAACCTGTTATTACTGGTGTTGGGGCTATCTTGCAATTAGACATTTTACATATTTTTAAAACTTCACTTGCATACTTAGACTGTGATATAAAGATGCCACTTTCAGATTGCTGAAATTCAATGCCCAGAAAAAACTTCATAAGCCCAGATCAATCATTTCAAATTCACTTGCCATAATTGTTTTAAAATCTGTTATGCCATAATCACCAGTAAATATCAAATCATCTACATACAGGCAGACAATTAATATCTTACCTTGCTCATCGACTTTGGTGTACAAAGTCGGTTCACTTTCACTTCTGTGAAATTCATTTTCAATGAGATAGGAATCAATCCGACTGTACCAAGCTCTAGGAGCTTGCTTCAAACTATATAATGCCTTTTTCAGCCTATACACTTTATGCTCTTGACCTGGAACTTCATACCCTTGTGGCTGTTCCACATATACTTCCTCTTCTAGATAGCCATTTAAGAATGCCGACCTGACATCCATTTGATGAACTTGCCATTTGTTTTGTGCTGCAATGGCCAAAACTATTCTGACTGTATCCATGGAAAACGTTTCATTGAAGTCGATGCTGGGTTGTTGTGTGAACCCTCTTACTACCATTCTTGCATTTTGCTTTTGAAAATTCCCATCAACATCTTGCTTTGTCTTGTAAATCGATTTGACACTGATTACTTCTTTGTCTTTTGGTACATCAACCAGTTCCCATGTTTGGTTCTTCTCAATGCATTCTATTTCTTCATCCATGGCTTGTGCCCATACTTCTTCTTCAACATTTTCTTCAAATGTTAGTGGATCATATATAGGAGAAAATAATGCAAAGAGAGAGAATGAATTACGTGTACCAGCTTCATATATCTCTCGCAGACTTCTTGTCTTCACCGATTCTGTCGATGTCGACCTAGACAAAATGCTTGATGGAATCTGCTGTCCTCTTGGTGTACTTGTCACTATACCTTGAGCTGCTACTTGTGTCGATGGTCCTTGTGCTGAACCATGTCTTAGTGTCATGGGATTCGACGGTGCTACGACCGGTTGAGATACATGTGGTGTTTGGACCACTACCTCTTCCATATCATCATTGTCGACGTTCGACACAAAGTTGACATTTATGTCGATGGTTCCATCCCATGATTCATTCTCCAGAAATTGAACATCTCAACTAATTATCACTTTCCTTATGACATGGTCATACAACTTGTATGCTTTTGTGTCTTCTGAATAGCCAACAAAAATACATTTTTGTCCCTTCTTGTCTAGCTTCCTTCTCACCTCATCTGGAACATGAGCATATGCAACACAACCAAAAACTTTTAAACGGGAAACACTATGATTCATACCTGTCCATTCTTCTTGGGGAACTTTGTTCTTCACACTCTTTTGTCGGACATCGGTTCATAATGTATACGGCAATTGCGACTGCTTCTCCCCAATACTCATTTGGCAAATGCTTGGCTTCCAACATGCTGCGCGCCATATCCATGATGGTTCTGTTCTTTCTTTCGGAAATATCGTTCTGCTGAGGTGTATACCGTGGAGTGAATTGTTTTTGTATGCCATGGGTCTTGCAAAAATTCAGAAATTCATTTGAAACATATTCACCTTCTCTGTCGGTCCTTAAGATCTTGATGCGGTGACCACTTTGGTTGTCCACGAGTGCCTTGAACTGCTGAAAATAACTAAATGCATCAGATTTATGTTTCAAGAAATGTACCCATGTTTTTCTTGAGTATTCATTAATAAAGGTTAGAAAATACTTGCAACCACCAATGGATGATGTCTACATTGGACCACAGATGTCAGAGTGCACAATTTCAAGTGGTGTGCATGCTCTATAGGACTTTCTAACTGGAAATGTCTCTCTGTGCTGCTTGCCAAAAATGCAGCCTTCACAAACCCTCTCTGTTCTATCGATCAATGGTAATCCCTTCACGATATTCTTTGTGTGCAGTAGCTTCAGCCCACCAAAATTCAGATGTCCAAATCTGAAATGCCACAATCAAGATTCATCCTGAACTTTTGTCTGAAATGCAGCTTGCAAATTAGTGCTGCAATTTTCTCTCTTGTTGAGGAGCTCGACTGTTTCTTCACTTTCTGCCTTGAATGCAACTCCTGAGTTTGCATTCCCTTTTATGTCGAGAACTATCCTCAATGGAAACAAGCAGTTGCTTGTCATTGGCACTTTTGCTATCAGCTGGTCGCTTGGACGCTTGTCTTTGATCACACAGTATTCATCTTCCATGTAGACTCTGTAGCCTTTTTGTAACAACTGTCCAATGCCTAACAAATTATGTTTCAGATCTTCGACATGATAGATATTAGGGATATACTTACTCTCCCCTTGTTTGGTTAGAATATCAACAATGCCTTTTCCTAAGACAATAACTTGGACATTGTTTCCAAGTGTAACATCAGTTTTAACTGAATTGTCTAGACTAGAAAACAGATTTAAATTACCAGTCATATGGTTGCTGCAGCCTAAATCTAAGTACCATATGTCATGTGGACTTTCTTGAACAACATTGCATTCGATTGGAGATGTCAATGTTATTAACATTGCGCTTGTCGAAGTGTTGGTGTTGGTCGACTGACTTCGGCTTTGCCTTCCTTGGTCATATTGCTTCTTCCTGCATTCATAAGCATAATGACCAAACTTCTTACAGTAATGGCCACTTGGTTGACTTGGGTTCTAGTTATCTCCTCTGCCACTGACATTTGCAGGACTTCTACCTCATCCTCCTCTTAAAGAACTTCTTCCTCTGCCTCTGAAGTTGTTTCTCTCCTTGCCTCTACCATGACTTATGGATGACTGTGCTGCAAATGAACCTTCCAATGATGTCTGTGATCTGCTGAAATTGTGCTCATGATTGACGAGTGAAGCTTGCAACTCATCAATGGTAAATGTTGTCATGTCTGTGTGTTCCTCTAAGGTCACAACCAAGTTTTCAAATCTCGGGGGAAGACTTCTGAGAATTTTTTCAACAACCCTTTGGTCTGCTATGGCTTCTCCATGAGATTTCAGTTGGTTTATCAACCCAACAACTCTCGTGTAGAATGTGTCTACATTCTTTGAATCTTTCATGGAAAGGGATTCAAAATCTCTTCTAAGAATATGCAGCTTGGATGTCTTTACCTTATCCAAACCTTGATAGGTAGTCTCCAATGTATCCCATGCCTCCTTAGCATTAGTTTTTGCTGCTATTCTTGAGAGTATGCTTTCATGCATAACTTGATGTATGAAAAACAGAGCTTTTCCATCTTTCTTCCTATGTTCTCTCAAGACATCTCTCTGATCATGTGTGAGATTGTTATATGCTGTCATGTCTGCTGGTCCTGCATAACCATGCTGGACTATCTCCTAGACATCTTGACCTCCGAATAAAGCCTTCATTGTTAAAGACTAATATTCATAATTATTTCCTGTAAAATGTGGAGTTTGCAATGAACCAGAAGTGGAAGCGATTTTAATTTTTTTAATTAACTTTCCCTAGAAAATTAATTTCCACCTTTTAAGACAAGATTTCTTTCCTAAATCTTGGGCTGATATAAACCTTTCTCTGATATGAAACCCTGCTTTGGTACCAGTTAGCCAAAACCAAGCCGACTAAACTTGAGTTTAGGGCTTAGTCGATTTAAAATTTAATTTTCACTTTTCACGTCGACCACTTTTTCTTTTTCACTTGTCGGCTGAAACTTGTCTATCTCATGACTAGACAAGTTTATAAATTTTATATGGTCTTTCCGCTTGACTAAATTTACTTCGACTTACTTGTCGGTTCTACGGACTGATTTTACCTCAACCACTTGTCACTTCTAATTTGGTTGACTTCTTCGACTTCTCAAGTCGACTCACCTCTCCGACCACTCAAGTCGACTGACCCCTTTGACTTCTTAAGTCTATTGACCTCTTCGACCACTCAAGTTGGCGACCTCAGTCGGCTGACTCAACCGACCTCTCAAATCGACTCACACCACCGACCTTGTCAGTTCAATTTGGTCGAAATCTACAGAGTGTGTTTCTTAGTCTAAAGACTTAAGAAATTACAAATGCTTTTAACCTGTGAGTAAGATGAAGTAAAATAGACACATTTACAAATCCAAATAACTTATAAAAACATATGCCCAAATATGTAGGAATACTTGAGTCGACCAATGTGCCGTAAAACCTGGAACTTTCACGTAGTGAGAATTTTATGGGTTCTTTGATCTTTCACTTAACAATAATTGTAAAAGACATTTACAGAAGTAAATCTGGAAATATGTGTGGCCAAATAATCATGCATTCAACCATAAACTATTTCATATATTTAACTATGTGGAAATAACAAAGTATTACAAACTTGTCGGTCCAGACTTGTTGGTCTAAACTTGTCGGTCTGGACTTGTTGGTATAGACTTGATCCTTTTACAGAGCTTCAGCTCTTCAACTAAATCACTTACATAGAAGCTTGAGCTTCAACTTCTCTTTCTCACCCTGATTTCCTTTGTCTCTCTATTGTGTCTCTAACCTAAATTACAATTTGCTTCTTCTATTTATAGGAAACCTGAAGATTGCTTCTAAATGGGTCGACTGACTCACCATTAAAGACTATAATAACTATCTACCTAAAAACTTAGCTTCATAAATAAATTCGACTGGTTTACATTGTCGAATTGTGAACTCTTCCCTCTTGTCAGACTGACAGACAAGATCTTGACTTGTACAGACTCTGACAAAGTCTGCTGAGATTCAGGTACAGATCTGCGAGTAATTACATTTTTCCAACAGCAAAACCCAATCTTCTGTACCTATACAATTCAGTGATTATATTCAATTTTGCCACATTATTGCCAAATTATCATATGCATACATTATTTATCCACAACACTTCTAACATGGAACACACACAAGCAATCCATACAAATTTTTATGCATTTATATGTTATAACAAGTAAATTGAAAATTATATTAAACACATTTAAATCATATGTAAACACATATATATTAAGACACTTATCTTCTAATTGTCCAATCGCCTACTAAGGACATTTTTCCCAGTTGTAGCAAGCATCTACACAGCTCAATTTCTCATGTCGCTTACTAGTGCATAAAGCCCCTCCACAATTGTCCCGGAATTCTCCTACCCCATCAATCTATATAACACTATGAACTAGCGTGATCACTTAATTTGCGGTTGGTGAATGCTGTTATAGCTGATTTTACCACTCCAGGTGAATCACACTTTGTATGGCCTTCCCCTGTCCCTCTGCAGACTCCTTAGACCCCTTGGACCATTTTTTGTCTTTTGATGTTTCGTTGACCATCCATAAAAGCATGTGTAAATTGATATATGCGACTTTTAAACCCTTAATCGCGTGTATACGCGGGTTTGACCCCTAAAAACGCGTACATCGGGATGTGTGTATAATCCAAATACTTTTGGAGTTTTCCTAGACATGGATCTGACTCACTTGACTCCTGGCCTTCCCTATGCCTTGATATCGCTCAGATTCGACCTTTCATTACCCCTTGGAAAAGCTACATAAGGAACTCTATGGTATATTGAAGGCATATGAGAGAATTGAGAGCAAAGAAACTATAGTTCATTGTTTCCGGAACTTATGCTTGAGTCTGCATCCCTTTGTCCCTTGGAGCACTTTTGTGTTATTCCTAAGCTTTCCTTTTACTTGTGAGCTTGCTATCGAAAGATGGAGGATTGAGGTGGTGGACGCCCAAGGGCGGGATTCAGTTTCTCTGATTCGCAGACATGCCGACAGAGGTTGTATCCATTATAATATCTGATTTTATATTAATGGAAAAATCTTTTCCTGTCCAATAATGTGTGTTTGAATGAATATTTTATCCATGGGATGTTTTCAAATGTTGATACATTGTTGATTATATATGCTAGAATAGATCTAACACCAATGTATATAGTATGCTTGTATTGTTTACTTGTTGTTGAGGAAGTAATCTATCAATTCAAGCAGAAGTTGGAAAGCTCAACGGGGATCTACTTCAACCGTCCAAAATAAGGTACGAGGTTTGATCCTTTAGTGTTATATATTTAATTTCTATTTCATTTTGGAAATGATTGATTTCTGGAGTCAAGCTGTCTGTTGTGGTACCCAAAGCCATAGGAATTTCTCTTTGTAAAAGAATTGGCGACTCCCCTGGGGAGTTCCTAGTAGTTGTCTTTTGGGGGTTTTCTATCGGCATTCAATGACTTTGAATTGCTCTTTCTCTCTTGTTTCTGAGTCGGTTTTGGGGGCATGTTTTCCTAGTGGTGTCTGATTGGTGTGAAGTTTGTCCGAGCTTGTCTATTTGCGTTGATTTTTATGCACCTTTCTTCCTGTACGCGAGTTTTGAACTCAAAGTCGCGTATACATGCGGGTTTCTCTGCTATTTTTGCATATACACGCGGGTTTACTGCGAACAGTCATGTAAGCCCTTAGTTTTGACTTTTAGAGGAAGTTAAATGGTTGCTGGGTGAAGCTTGATGATTGCTGAGTCTCCTTTGATACTGCTTGAGTCTGTATACACCTCTATTTCTGACCAGAGACATTTTTTTTAGGGTAAATTTCTTTTTTAGGAATGTTCTTGTCATTGCATTTTTGATTTTTTGTTTTGGGATTAGTGCATTAGATTTATTTTACCTTAGTGCTGCTTGAGTATGCTTGCAGAGTCTGGGAGTTGTAGAATCATTCTTTTGCTTTTTTTATCTCATTTTATTTCAAAAAATCCAAAAATATTTGCTTATCTTCATGCATTGCATTTTGCATTTTTCATAGTACTTGCACTAGATTTGCTTTGGAATATTAGTCAGGATTTCATATAGGAAAGCTTGCATTTATCATTTGAAGAAAATTGCGCATTTCACGTAGTAGCATACCTTTTTTTCATGGACACAATGCATTTGCATTGATTGTTAGGTGTGCATTTTACTTCATGTTGTGTCATAACACCATTAATTGCACGACCATATCCCTCTTTTGAGGAATAAAACCCATTAAAATCAACGCTTAATTAAAATGAACTACACTATTTTATTTGATAGGGTACACCAACAAGATTAGGTTTTAGGGTCTTGGAATAGTTCATTGTGAATAAATTCTCCAAGACCACTAAAAAACAACATGTATGTCTCTGTCCAGGTGAGTGTGTGAAATCCTTGGTATAAACAGTGTTTCTCAGGATCCTCCTCTCAAAAGGGAGTTAAGCATGAGGCAGTGTGAGTGGTTATTGATTGGGATGACCCCTAGTCATTAATGAGTAGCACCGGAGATATTTCTAGGCTTGTATTCGTATCTGGGGGCTCTTTCGAGAGTTTTGGGCTTTTCTACCCTACCCATACGGTCGATCCCTCCTGCGACTGTCTGCCCGAGCATTGATTATATTGAGGTTACCTTAGCGGAATTACCTAGGATATCGAGGGGGTACTTTGCAGGGGTTATTTTGTAGGTGTCCTAGCATGGTTGAAGTCGGATAGCACAATTGCTTTACGCGTTGAAGCTAAGGGCTACAATAATTGGTTATGTACCTCTGCTTGTTGTGTATGGGAGTCTCAAGCCTCTCCTAGGAGAGGCATACCTGCTTCATTCGGGAGCTCACTTATCCTACACTTGATTTCTTGCATTTGGATTTAGATTTTATTGGTGATTGCTCTGTGCATGATAGCTTGCCTAGGGTTTGTGTAGATAGAGAGTATTTTCTATTTTTTGAGTCATTGTGGATTCAGGTGTAGCTCCTCGCCATTCTCGTCATTTAGCAAGACTTTCACCTTCTACATCTCCTCCTCCTTTGGGAGAGAGAAATAGACAGTCCAGGTGGACTACTTCGCACATTGATTCACATACCATGGGAGACCATATAGAAGGTATTCCTGAACCACCTCCTCCCATTCATGTGGAAGATTGGGAGTTTACTCCTACCTATGATCCTTCACCCGACTTGACTGAGTTAGGTCCTGTGATTTCTGAGATAGGAACCTTTCATGATAGACCTACTCACGCTAGGGTTGATTCCCCATTGACGCATCGTTAGTATGGAATGCCAGATGATGACGAGACTCATTTTGAACCCACCATCACTAGTTATGGTAGTTATGGTATGTCTGGTTTTCCCACACATGAATTGGCATTTCATGTCCAATCTGAGTTCGATCCTAACACTATGCATGGGGGCACTCTCATTCCTTACCATGCGGAGAGGTTTGGGAGCACTAGTCACATTGCACCTTCCATCTCGGTGGTGGAAGTTACATCACATATTCCTCCTAGGTCTATGGTTAGTGATCCTATTAGGATACCAGATCCGAGACGAGTGACTATAGGGAATAGTACATACTTAATTACACAGATCCCTTCGTCCTCTATCCCTAGTTATTCGAATGTTCACCCTCCACCTCATTCATGTGGTCCTTTGGGCTGAAACATTGCTATGAGTTATGTCCATACTACGTTTACTAGACCGGTCGTGTCTCAGCTTCATGCACCACCCGTTGTTTCGAGAGGTCATGTTCATACTTCTAGAGGTCACGTTCCTACTTTCAGGATGTATATTCCTACTTTCAGAGCGTATATTCCTACTTATGGAGTGTCTCATGGGACATCTCATGCGATGAGTTATGGACCCTATTATGGGGTGCAGTATGGACAGGGTTCTTCACCTTATGGGGGCGGGAATTAACAACCTACTTACTCTCCAAATTATAGCTCTGTAGCTCCGAATAGTCAAGGTCCACCACACTATGGTGCTTCCATGCCACTCTATATGGGTCAAATCGGAGGAGGGCACTATGGACAAGGCCATGGTGGTAATCAGACCTATGTGAATTAAAACTATCAGGGAGGGGTCCATCGAACTCATCATCCTAGGCTCATTTTCCTCGCAACGCTGAATCTTTCTGACTTGTCGAGATTGATGAACGATCTTGTAGCTCGTGACCCAGATTGGCTGGCTGTCCCTACTAAGATTCCCTCAGGCATACCCAAATTCGAGGGAAAACCGGGAGAGGATCTGAGCGAACATGTTACTATCCTTCACCTATGGTGCTCTTCGAATTCCTTACACCAGGACTCCATCCGTTTAAGGATGTTTCAATGCACACTTACAGGGCCTACCATGAAATGGTATATAGAGCTACCTAGGCGGGCATTCGCTTTGTTCAATGACCTAGCGATGACTTTTCTTAACCACTTCCAGCTATCAGTGCGTTATGACGTTGGTACTCAAATCTTGTTGACATTTTGGCAGGATAAAGCCACACATATCTCAGATCATATCCAATATTGGCGTAGATGGAAGAGGTTAATTAAAGCCTTTATACCGTCGGAATTCCTCCTCGAATGGTTCCTTAAGTCGTTATTGCTATATATAGCGAATGATGTTTCTACATCCGGAGTGCAAAATGAGGAACAAGCAATTTTTAGGGTGCAGGAATTGGACTTGATTTATGCTCAGTTCGGTTTGTTATATGAGATTATTCCCAATGGTCTGCGTTCTAGTTTCGACCCCAACGATTAAACCTGGACCACATGCCGATGGCATAGTTGGTTGTGCAAGTGCTAAATCTGTGGATTTGGTTGCAAAACAAGTTAGTCAAGTTGTCAGTCAACCAATCTGCTTCGGGATAAGCTACGACTTCATCTCAACCCGCCCAAATGGCGGGTGTACTTTCGGTGCAATCATCAACCAGAAGGGTAACCTGTAGCCCGGATGGAATAAAAAGAAGGGTAAGAATAATCGTAAGGGCGGGAATAGGAATGAGAATGCTAATAATAATGTGAATAACACCTGTAATGTTGGGGGGGACAAGCAAGCTAAACATAATGTTAAATTCCCTTGCAAGTTGTGTAAGGACGATCACCTCACTTACTTGTGCCCTCATATCGACGAAGCCTCGAGATTCTTGGCACAGGACCCAGCTGTGCTAACCAACCCTTTACCTCACAATCAAAATATGAACTCGAGGACCCATGATCAGTGTGGTGGTGATTAAGATCTACCGGAAGGTAGTGGTCATGGTTGCATTAACATGGTACGTGCTGTGAAAGTTGTGACCCATGCGAAGGACTATGGTTCGTCACAACCCAGCCTAGGAAAAGAACCTGATCAACTGGGGTCTCCTTTGCGTATTGAGAAACTCGTGGATAAACCAGAAGCTAGACCTTGCATTCCTAAGGGAGTCCTTAAGTGTTTGGGGCACAATCCTAATGCCTGAGTCGCCCAACACTATTCAGTTGTCGAGGATTTGGGCCACACTTCTTGTGCGATGTCTGCATTGGAAGTGCTTCAGAGTTGTCCTTCGCAAAGGAAGGCTTTGCTTTCTTCCCTTAGTATGAATGATGATGATTCTTCCTCTGTGATTAAATTTGAAACCGTAGGACTTTAGCCTCACTTGCCTTACTATGTGTCTCTTTTGATTCACGTAGAATGTCTTAACATGACCGTCAAGCGTATTGTGATTGACGAAGGCGCTCTTGCTTCTGTGATGTCTTTATCATGTTGGAAGGGTTTATGTTCCCTTGAGCTGTCTAAATCAGTTACCATGTTAACTGCGTTCAATGGGAGATCGTTTAGGCCGCACGACATCCTTCCTTCCCTTAAAGTCCGTTTGGGAGGGAAGACCATTGCGATAGAGGTCGAGGTTGTTGATGTGCCCCTTGACTACAATCTCTTGCTGGGTAGGAATTGGATGTATAGTATGTAAGCCATTGCTTCTTCCCTATTTCGCGTTGTATTTTTTCCATTTAATGGGAAGATAGTCACTATTTATCAAACGACATTCAAGAATCAGTCTGTTACCGCATCTTTAGGAGCTTCGATCCCAATCGTTGAACACTCTCAGCCGGCAACTGGGAGTGTGGCTGTAGGCACGTATCCATCCCTCATGGGAAGCTTTAGTTTTCCTACACCGATCCTTATGATAGGGTCTAATTCCGATGAGGCTTTGACATCTATGATATTGGTGTCTTTTCACACGAGTCATATGGAAGATCCTTGGATTCTTCTTACACCAAGTTCTCCAAGTGGGCCCATCATGACGGACGTGTCGTTGCCTACAACTATGATAGCTTATCAAGCTAATCTCAAGTGTGTTGTAGAGCTTAGTCCTTCCTCTTCGCAGATGGGGGAGGAGGACCCTTATGTGCTACCGTCATGGGCAGTATAGTATTCTCACGCACACGAATTCCTTAACACTATTTTCCCTTCAGATGAAGCGATTATTGAGGCCATGTCGGGAGTTGAGCCACCATGGGAGGAACTCCATCATAGATCTTACTTTCTTCCCAAGCTTGATTTCTTAGAGCATGACAACTTTAGGGTGGTTCTTAGTGAGAGAGTTGGTAGTCCTATGGTTCCATTAAGCTCCCCTGGTCTGATGGCTGATGGAAACATGGCAAACATATATTCAACGATTCCTATCAATATCTCTCGCAATTCTAGAAGAATAGAGAATGTCTATATTGGGGCAGAATGTTCCCATGCTAAGATTCAAGAATACATTGAGCTCTTTAAATAATTCCATGATATCTTTTCTTGGTATTACAATGAAATGTCAGGTATCGAGCCTCGTATTGTCGAACATGAGATTAAGACTTATCCCAATGCTAAGCCGGTTCGACAACACTTGCATGTGATGAATCCTAGGAAAGCACCCGCGATTAAGGCAGAGATAGAGAAACTATTGAAAGTCGGTTTTATCTATCCTATTCCCTTGATGAAATGGGTTTCAAACCCTGTTCCGATGGATAAGAAGCAGGGAGCGATCCGCATAGGTATTGATTTTCGTGATTTGAATTGTGCCTGTCCTAAGGACAATATCCCCACACCATTTATTGATCAGATTTTGGATGAGTGTGTGGATAGCGAGGTTTTTTCCTTCATGGACAGCTTTTCTGGATATAATCAGATACAAATTAAACCTGAGGACCAACATAAGACTGCATTTATTTGTCCTTGGAGAACTCTTGCATATCGAAAAATGACCTTTGGCCTTAAGAACGTCGGAGTTACTTTTTAGCGGGCAATGACCTTCATCTTCCATGATCTCAAGTCAATTATCGAAGTATTTTTGGATGACCTTGCTTCTCATTCTCGTATGAGAATGCTTCATTCCTATCACTTGAGATTGGTATTCGAAAGATGCTGACATTATTTGGTTAGGTTAAATCCTCATAAGTGCATCTTTTGTGTGAAGTCAGGTCGCTTATTAGGATTCATCATCTCTAAAGAGGGTATAAGAGTCAACCCTTTGAAGGTTGAGGCAATACTTCAGTTGTTTCCCCCAAAAAATATTCATCACCTTCAATGTTTGCAAGGCATGGAAAACTTCTTACATAGATTTGTTGTCAATTTTTCCAATTTGACTAGAGGATTCATGTGTCTTTTGAAGAAGGACACCACCTTTTGTTGGGATGAGCGAGCCCAGGAGTCCTTTGATGCGCTCAAGTGAGCCCTAGCATCATCCCTGGTGATTAGTCCCCTAGACTATAGCCATGATTTTATACTTTATGTGGATGCGTCCATCAAGACGATTGGTATGGTTTTGGTTCAAGAGGATGAGGAGCTCCAAGAGCATGTCACATACTATCTAAGCTAGAACCTTATTGACGTAGATATTTGATATTCTCATGTTGAGAATCTTGCTTTAGCTACCGTACATGCGGTTCAACGGCTGAGACATTATATTCTCCTTCCCTAGACCTTGGTTGTAGCCCATGTCAATCTGTTTCAATTTGTCCTCACTCGAAGGATGATTGGGGGAAAATATAATAAATGGATTGTCATCCTGCAAGAATTCGATCTCGAATTTGTTTCAGCAAAATTGAAGAAATCATTAATTTTTGCAGAGCTTATATCGTATTTCCCAAGCAAGGCCAAGGAGCTGGTTTGTGAAGATACGTTTTTCGATGAACACATCTTCTTAATGTCAACTTTAGACTCATTGTATGGGAATATCATTATATATTTACAAACATCAAATGTACCTACTCACCTCTCATGAGATGAACGATGATGATAACATCACGTGTCTAAGAATTACCTCATAGTGGATAACACTTTATACCACCATGGGGTAGATTCCATTTTACGACATTGTTTAACTCATGAAGAGGCTGAGGTAGTGCTGAATGATTGCCACGAAGGGGCATTTGGTGCTCATTTATCTGGGCTTTCTATATCCCAAAAACTCTTACGAGCGGGTTATTTCTGTCCATCGGTCAAGAGGTGCCACCCTTTCCAGGTGTTCACACGTAATATGTGCTTGAAACCTACCCCGCTACATCCCATCATCACGGCCGTTCCCTTCACTAAGTGGGGGATCGATTTTATGGATTGCAACCCAGCTTTAGCTGGGGGGCATCATCATATCATAGTGGCTGTTGATTACTTCACGAAATGGGTTGAGGCTATGTCTACAGTTAAATCCGATGGTGAGACAGCCACCCACTTCATCTTCAACTAGATTATTACTCAGTTCAGAATTCTGAAAGAGCTTGTCACTGACCATGGCTCGCACTTTCAGAATCGTATGATGGAAGAGTTGGCGTCAAATTTAGGGTACAAGCAAGAGCATTCCTCCTCTTACCACCCTCAAGTGAATGGATAGGTATCAGCAGTGAATAAATCACTCAAATCCATTCTCTAAAAAACCATTGCACATAGTAAGAATAATTGGCACATCATGTTATATCCTACTTTGTGGGCATATAGAACAGCTATTAAGACTGACACGGGTTTTTCTCCATATCAACTTGTACATGGAGTGGAGTCGATATTGCCAGTTGAATATGAGATTCCTTCTTTGAATCTAGCCGTAGAACTCTTACCAGACACTTCACCATTGGAGGAGCGTTTGGTCCACCTTGAGAAACTTGATGAGCAGCTTCGAGATGCCTTGGTGGCTCTAGAAGTAAATAAATGTTGCGTAAAGGTCCAGTACGATAAGTCTATCTGTCCAAGGAGGTTTAGTGAGGAAGATTTGGTCCTTTTGTGGGATCAACCGAAATAACCCCATGTGGCATGATCCTTACGCCGTTAAACGTGTGTTAGAGAAGGGTGCTTATGAGTTAGTGGATTATGAGGGAACGGCCCTGGCAGAGGCTAGAAATGGGATCTATCTCAAGAAGTACTATGCATGATTCTCAGCCAAGGATGGCTATTGTATATTATTGTACAATTTTGCATAGTTAGTTCTTTTTCTTATCGTGATCGGGTTTGTGATTAGTTTCCATTTCTTTTGGTAGATGTCAATGGAATCTTTCACCTACATAGGATTCGCGGATGGTACGAGTCGTCACACTCAACACTCAGCTTCTGCTGCTTCGGTGATTTATACTCCTATGGGTTAGGTACTGTCTTCAGGAGGTGTATGTTTGCGGCCATCTTCAAACAATGTTGCTGAATATAGTGGCTATTGAGCTTCTACAAGATGCCATTTCACATGGTGTTCTCTCTCTTGAGGTACGTCTTAATTCGGAGTTAGTAGTGTCACAGCTTAATGGTTTATACCATGTTAGAGATCTGACGTTATTAAGAAGATTCTTACATGTGAGATTATTAGAATGACAATTTGACAATATAACATACATACATATTCCAAGAATGAATAATCAAGTTGATGACTCATATGCTGACTACATGTTAGATTGGCGTTTGTTTCATACACAATAAATTCATCACAAACACAAATTTTTACACATGTAAATAAATAAACCGATCACCATAAAAAATTTATATATAACATCCAAAATGTGGTAATACATAGTGTCATGATACAAAATTGGGGCTCTCGAGCCACTAAGATATAATACACGATAGTGCAAAATGTATAACTCCTAGGTATCTAAGCCTGTGGAGGAGGAGGAGGGTTGTGATCATGGAAGGGCACTACGGCTCTAGCTAGCCATTGGAATAATTGTACCCATGCTCATGGTACACCCACCACCTGCCGGTGCATATCCTCAAGCAAGTCCTCGACTTGCGCCATGGGAACCTTGTGTGTCACCCTCACAAAATTGGTATGAATGCTCTGGAGCGTCTGCTCCGCATCCACACCTGTGATATCATCTCCTCTTCCACTCCGTCTATGACGAGGGAAGCCTTCAGGCCACCATGGTCCAACATCTACATGCCAATGGTAGATGTCACTATGTATTGTCACAAAAAAATATGTATTTTGATTTCATATAATCAGAAAACACAAAAAAATTAAATAATTCAAAAAATTAAAAGAGAAGGTCAAGATTCGTTACCTATATCGCCATCTGCCGATCCTGGTGGTAGCGACATGTCCGGGTCTCCCCGAAAATATATCCCCGCATAGGGGTAGTCATTGATGGCAACTATCTGTCATCACCACCACATAAAGAAATCAGCTGGATAGGGGTTTTCCACCCTACCTCCCCCTAGTCTACGCATCGCATCTGCCAAACACCGTTGGGTCGGATCTCAAACCCCGTGAAGAGGAACATCAACTCTGGGGCTCAATCCTGGAACAAGCTTGAAGAAAAACATGCTCAATATACTGCTGAACCTGAAGTTCTGCACTCTGCCCACCTTACACTCACTGAGCTGATGTTTCATGTTTCTTAGTAGTGTATTGATCCAGTCATAAACCATGGGTCTCATGCACTCCACTGCATAGAAAATCAGAGGCCGCGAGGCTTGGTGGAGTGATTCCAAGCCTGCTATCCTACCCAATGTCAATAGTATGGCCTTTAGGCCCAGCACCTGTATAGAGTTGGTTGGGACCTGGCTCCCCACCTTCTCTGTGTCTGGATAGCAATACACCACTATGTACTCATCGATAGTCAGGCCACCTTCGAGCCCACCACGAGAATGAAGATTCACTACTTCCCCCTGTCGGGAAAGATCAATAATGAAGTATATGTCCTCCACCTCTATAGTGAGGGACATCCCATCTATCTGGAAGGACTCAGAGTCTGGATCCCAGTAATCGACTAGCATCTGTAATAGTCTTGGTTTGGCCCTCAAACCACCAAGACACCAAAACTTATAGAATCCACATGCATGTAGAGCTTGTTGAGTCATTAGATTGGCCCTTACTACCTCCTCTACCTCACCATGTTGAAGCTCTCTCCATTCTAGGACCATCCTGCACAAAAAATTGCAAGTTTTCCCATTAGATTACTTAAAAAGCCTCATGCGTAGCTGCATATGCGACTGTTTGCCAAATAGCCACGTATGTACGCGACTGTGGGGGAATTTTTGGTGTATATCCAGCCTTATATGCGGAAAAACCCTTGATTTCCACATGGGCCGCAACGTCCTTTTTAGTTTGGCCTAGAAACCTCAAATGACCATGGAATTTGATAAAAATTGCATCAAAATGGAAGAGAAGATCATGGGTAAGTACCTGGAAGAAACGGTAGTGGATTCCGCCAGCTGGATCTCCTGGAATTCTCTGTTGAAAATCTAAGATCAATTGGGTAAAAATTTCAAATGTTTTATAATGTTTTGAATTTTTACTATTTATAGAATTTTTACCCCCTTTCCTATAGTTTCGATAATTTCTAATCATTTTGGACCGTTTTTTACCTAACTCATGTTGTAGGAGGCCTTTTTTAGTGTCATTTCAGCCGTTGGATTGACCCATTCATGCCGATCTTAGGTATCATGTCTAAACTGGCATATATATTAGGTTTCACCACCATTTGCATTTTGCATGACCATATGACCATTTCATCATAGCCTCAGGTACGAACCAACTCTATTATCCTACACATGTGTCCTTACATTGAGCATAGGTATGTTCCATTGCTTGGAACTAGTTTTTTTTCCCTTATGACACTTGTCTCCTCCTTGTCTGTAACTATAAAGCTGTTTTATTTTTTTTCAATATTTTTAAATATTTGAAAAAGTCCAAAAAAATCAAAAAATGAAAAAGCCCGACAAGGAAAGATGTTATCTTTGGTAGTTGTGGAGTCGTGTCACCTTCAAACAGAGCACTGTATATCACATCCATTGGTTGGGTTTATAGTTCAACTTTAGGAGCTGTACTCGTTTATCTGAGTTTATCTCCACTCACTGGTTAAGCTTCCAGTCCCCATGGAGCCTCTGTCGATGTCTCATGTGTCATAGAGATGTCCCAGTTTGTATATCGAGTCTATGCTGCCTTTATCCAGTCACCATTTGCCGTTATGCTCTTGTTCGAAGGAAGTTGAAATCTGAGTCGACCATTCCTCAGTTATCTTGACTTTGCATGTTGGCCATTCTCGGTATAGTTATTGGTTCGTGCACCTTATGATCAAGTCCTTCCAGATTATACAACTTTGCTGAGTACCTCATGTTGGATGATGGGGGATGCCTTAATTCCCTCCTTCCAACGGATTTCATCCCATCGATTTCAGATCATTTATTATGGGATTGGAATCTAGAGTAATTTTGAGTGCCCTAAGACTTGCAGTCATCAGTGGCAGGTCCTCTCGCCATCGACAGTCCTTGGGAATACATCAATGTCCCCTAACTGATGGATCCTCTCAATTGTTCGACCTCAACACATTTATTCACACTTGTTAGTTTGCACTCTAGTACCTTGATTCCCATTTTCATTATCGGTGGGTGATCTCGCGTCTGTTGACGGTATACATCAATGACTGGTAATCAGACGATGGACTACTATGTTCAAACTCGACACCTCTATTCACATAGTTGGACATGTACTCGTAGCGGTTTGTGTAGAAGACCTTCCAAATTGGTGGCATCTCTTATATGCTACCTCCTTGATCATGCCAGTGTTCATGAGATTTCAGCTCTCATGACTTGATTCCAGTATATGTTAGACATTTCCACCTGTTATGGAGATTTTGATCCATTATATATCTTCAACAATTATGGAGATCATGATCCTTTGTATATATTCATCATGGAGATTCTGATCTATGTATATTGTACGTGGCGTTGACCACTTATGTGATATCTTGTATCATGCCTATTCATGGCCATTGTACTCTTATGTATACAGGACTGCTATATCTATTTGCAGTTATGTGTAGAGTTGTATCATTGTACTATGCTGATTGGGTGGCTAGTCTTCCATTTGGGATTCTTCATCCCTCCACTTCTGGGATGGACTTATAATGTATTTCAGCCATCGTATGACCCCTCTGACCTCACACATTAGGGGGCATCTGTTATAGCTGATTTTACCACTTCAGGTGAATCACACTTTGTATGGCCTTCTCCTGTCCCTTTGCAGACTTCCTAAACCCCTTGGACCATTCTTTGTCCTTTGATGTTTCCTTGACCATCCCTAAAAACATGTGTAAATTGATATACACAATTTTTAAACCCTTAATCGCCTATATACACAGGTTTGACCCCTAAAACCGCTTACAAAGGGATGTGTGCATAATCCAAATACTTTTGGAGTTTTCCTTCACATCGATCTAACTCATTTGACTTCTGGCCTTGCCTATGCTTTGAGATAACTCGGATTTGACCTTTCATTACCCCTTTGAAAATCTATATAAGGAACTCTATGTTACATTGAAGGCATATGAGAGAATTCAGAGCAAAGAAACTATATTCCATTGTTGCCGGAACTTATGCTTGAGTCTGCATCCCTTTGTCCCTTGGAGCACTTTTGTGTTCTTCCCAAGATTGCCTTTTTCTTGTGAGCGTGCTATTGAGAGATGGAGGATTGAGGTGGTGGAAGCACAAGTGGGGGATTCAGTTTCTCTGATTAACAGACGTGTCGATAGAGGTTGTATCCATTGTAATCTCTGATTTTATATTAATGAAAATATCTTTTCCTTTCCAATAATGTGTGTTTAAAGGAATATTTTATCCATGGGATGTTTTAAAATGTTGATACATTGTTGATTATATATGCTAGAATAGATCTAACACCAATATATATAGTATTCTTGTATTTTTTACTTGTTGTTGAGGAAGTAATCTATCAATTCAAGCGGAAGTTGGAAAGCTCAACGGGGATCTACTTCAACCGTCCGGAATAAGGTACAAGGTCTGATCTTTTAGTGTTAGATATTTAATTTCTATTGCATATTGGAAAGTACTGATTTCTGGAGTCAAACTGTCTGTTGTGGTACCCCAAGCCAGATAAATTTCTCTCCATAACAAATGCCGATAGAAACCAAATTAAGTACCACGAACGTATACATTATCCATTCGTCAGCTACGATTCCACCCTGAATTATACATTATCAATGCATTCATGTATCATGAACAAGTTGTTCATTTATCAACCACCAATTATTTTTTATATTCTTTTTGTCTCTCACACATTCTTCTAATGAACTGTTGGTTATCCATTCATTTGCTACTAGTTATACTCATGCATTCAACAACTACTAATTATTTTTTTATGCTTTTTTTTATAAGTGTTTATTTTGAATTTCAAATGACAACCATATAATCAATTTGGAGAGTACACTTGTCTCATCCTTTTCCATAGATAAAAAAACATAGATGGTAGTCCACCCCAAAATTCTAAGATATTAATGCCTATAGGAATAACAATCCCCCTACTATAAGCTAATAGTCCCTCTGACACGGTTCACTTTGGTCACTCTAGCACATGTAGAATAAGAGGTATTAAAACTGGGACTCCACGACATAAGCTGTAGGCCAAGTTCTCTCATGCACCAGTCCACCAGGTCAATGGCATGGAAAGTTTGAATTCATTATGGAAATTCTCATCCTCTATCACAAGTATGATTCTCGAGTAATTTGGAGTGAAGGACAAAACCAAAAAGAATGGAATTTGAATGATTGGAATCGAGTGAGTGAAGGAACGAACCCCTCAAAATCTAAATTCTCCTTTTTATATGCATGGATTTTTTCCTCTTAATCCTTTCTTAAGATAATTTAAGATTCTTAGTGAAATTATGTCTCTTAATCATGCTCTATGATCTTTAGTTAAATTGCTAAGGCTAAGGAAATAAGCTAAATCCCTCTAGGTTCATTTTCTCTTATCCCACTATAACTTCTCCTCTTGTGGATTTATAGCCCCCAATGACTTATTTGTCTTTCCTCCTTTGTAACAATCATAGATTTTATATTAATATTGAAAATGTACATATTTACAATAACTTGGTCACCCTAAACCAATGTTTCTGGCTTCTAGCATTGTACATCAATGTTTAAAAATAATGTACATTATGAGGTAAAAATTGGGGTATTACATTCACCTCCCAATCATGGGGGCATCACCTAGGGACCAATATGATATCATGTCCGTTCATATTGGGGGTGTTAAAATTAAAAAATTAAAAATCAATATATTGGGGTTATATTAGGGGTAAAAAGGATTTTTTTTTACTATTTAAATATCCAGTATGCTAGGGTATGTTTTATTCAACATTCTTGATCGCATTGTTCACTAGTCCTCCAAGCCTGTTATGTGCCTGCGAGTTGCTTCTGCTTGTGCTGTGAGTGCACCTGCACCAAGCCAAGGTGCTTGCGAGCTGGGTCTGCTTGTGGTTTGAGTGCACTTGCATGTGCTGCGTAGATTTTTCTAGTGGTTTTCTCCATTGTTTTGCTGGGTTTTCTAAATAACAAGGCCGTGTTGGTCCTTGCTTTTTCTGTGGGTTTTCTCCATCATTTTTCTGGGTTTTTAGGATAACAAGGGTGTGTTGCTCCTTGGGTTTTATATGAGTTTTCTCTGTGTTTTATCCATCATGTTTTCTGGCTGGATAACAGGGCATTTTTTCAAATCGGAGTAGTGGTAGCATTGTTTTCTGGAAAACAAGGGCATGTTGCTCCTTGGGTTTTCTATGGGTTTTCTCCATGTTTTCTCCATTGTGTTTTCTGGATAGATAACAGGGCGCTTTTTCAAATTAGAGCAGTGGTAGCAGTTTTTTCTGGAAAATGAGGGCGTTTATTCACCGTTTTCTAGTCATGAGTTTGTGGTGGGTTTCTCTGGTGCTGGAGGAGGCACGTTGGAGAGCCATTGCATAGAATTCTTGGAGGTAAGCTGTAGTGTGTTTAATCTTTGATGAAAAATGCCTATGGTCAGGGGGCATTTAGTGGACTTGATCTTTCAATTCATACTTCACTTTCCATCCCTGACCTGGTTTATAGGGGCACTCTTTAGTACATATTGAGCTTGGATCAAACAGAAACATAATAGCAGCGGCTTTGGAAAATCTAAAAGTAAGTCCATGTGTACATGCATTTTCTCAATGGATGGTCTGAAATGTGGATCGCTTTTAGGCTTTTTTCATAAAATCCAATTTTATGTTTGTCTAGATTACATGTTTTTTAAAGGCATCAAGTCTAGCTGCAATGTAAATTGATTTTGCTTTAGCTTATATGTAAGTTTAGAATCCAGTTAAAAGGCTTGATACACTTAATTTTTTAATAAGCTTATGGATGAAGGAAAAAGAGACAACGTGAAGAGTGATCAACTAATTTATGCTACACCATTACATATTATATCAAAGTTGGATGTTGTTAATCACAACTTTCCATTAGAGCTGCAGAAATATTTTCGTAGCTGTTGGTGGCAATGAATCAAGGAACTGTCTTTTCTATATGGCAGCCAATGATTGCTTTGGGATTAGCCATGGAAATCATTTGTGTGCATTCATTTTTTTATTTGAATTTATACAACAAATTGTTTGGTTGGTGCATGGTCACATTGGTGTTTACCCAAATTTATACAGTACACTGATTGTCTAGAGCATCGGTGTGTCTGTCCTACTTAGAGTCTCTCTTAATATCAGTGACTTGCATAGCTTTAATATCATATATAGGTCAACATATCTAGAGATTTTGTTTATCTCCACATTTATTGAATAATTAAAAACATAAAAACAATATAGCATGGATGAATGAGGTCACATGGATGAATGAAGTTGAGTTGGAGAATGCAAACAAATTAAAAAAAGCTATTATATATAAGCATGCATTAACAGGAGCTATTATATATAAGCATGCATTCCAGGACCTTGGACTATTGAGCTATTATATATGAGCAAAGGGAAGAATA
>LPNX011188049.1:128272-152292 GCA_001517045.1 Pseudotsuga menziesii
AGAAACAGGAGATCCAAGATGGCAGACATCCATGAAGGAGGAGTTCAGCTCACTCCAGAAGAGCAACACATGCGAGCTAGTGGATCTTCCTCCAGGAAGAAAGTTAGTCCGGTGTAAGTGGGTCTATAAGACCAAATTTGCTGCTGATGTTTCACCACTGAAGTACAAGGCCAGATTGGTAGCCAAGGGCTACTCACAGGTTCATGGCATAGATTACAATGAGACCTTTTCCCCAATGGCAAAGATGGATTCCATCAGGCTAGCTCTAGCCATTGCAGCCTCAAGGCAATGGGAGGTACATCACATGGATGTAAAATGTGCCTTCCTGAATGGATCTCACTGAGGAGATATATATGCAGCAGCCTCAATGTTTTTCTACTAACCCTTCTCTTGTGTGCAGGTTGAGAAAGTCATTGTATTGGCTAAAGCAAGCCCCCAGGGCTTGGTATGCCAAGATCGATAGCTTCTTGCTATCACTGAATTTTGTTCGGTGCAAATCAGATCCAAATGTCTATTTGAAGTTAGTTAATGGTTCATTAATGATCATTGTGTTATATGTTGATGACCTCCTCATTACAGGAAGCTCATAGGTTGAGATTGCTTCCTTAAAAGGAGCTATGAACCAAGCCTTCTCCATGACAGATTTGGGGCTCTTAAGTCAAATTTTGGGGCTTGAGATTGCTCAATCCAAAGCTGGAATAAAGGTGCACCAGTCCAAATATGCCTTGGAATTTTTGAACAAATTCAGAATGAAGGATTGCAAAGCAAGCAAAACTTCTTTCCTTTTAGGAGTGAAGCTGGAAGAAGCTGATTCTTCACCGATGGTAAACAATACACTGTATAGGAAATTGATTGGATGTTTGTTGTATCTGACACATAATCGACTTGATATTTTTTATGTAGTAAGTGTGGCTTCTAGATTCATGGATCAGCCTCAAGAGATCCATTGGAAGGCAGCCAAAAGGATCCTTAACTTTGTTTAGGGAACAAGGACACATGGGATCTTATATAAAGCAAGATCTGATCTTGATTTGATTGGATTTACTGACAGTGATTGGGCAGGTGATAGCACAAATAGAAAGTCCACATCAGGATATGTGTTCATGCTTGCAAAAGGGCCAATCAGCTGGTCAAGCAAGAAACAAAGTGCCATTGCACTCTCATCTACAGAAGCTGAGTACAGGGGAGTTGTTAATGCAACAACTCAATGTTTATGGTTGCAAGGTTTACTTGGAGAGTGTGGCTTCGAACCAGAGTACTCAACTACCATCTACTGTGGTAACCAGAGTACCATTTGAATCTGTAAGGATCCATTTCAGAAGCAAAGAACCAGACACATTGAGATCCATATGCACTACATAAGAGAACTTGTGCATGATGGCACCATTCACCTACTCTTCTATTCATCTTCAGAACAAGTAGCTGATATCTTCACCAAAGCATTTTGTGAGAAGACCTTCAGCAATCTCAAATCACTGCTGGGATTTCTGATCATGCTATGAAGCATGAGTGAAGACAAGATTCCAAAATTTTGTTTTACAGTCCATGTTTAAGGGAGGATTTTCCCAAGTTGGTTTTGCCTCTTTCCTTGGTTGTATGGACATGCAGTATGTAAAGGGTGACTAAGCCTTGTTGCTAGGCCCTATAATTTTCTGATATATTACTCATAAGTCAGGCTTAAGGGGGGGTGTTAGAATAATCAACCCATAGTTTACCCACTTAGACATTAATTCATTTATTTTTGTCTTATTTGCCTAGTTCATGTGTCCCACCTTGTGCAAGTTGTTATTTGCCTATCCATAGAGGTCAAACTTGCCACATTTGACTCATGTAGCGCATGGGAAAGTCCAATGAATCAAATCTTCTTTATTCCTGGCCTCCTAGGTGCCTATCTGCTTTTTCTGCTTTATTGCCTGCTTTTTCAGTGTTTTAAGGCAAATGGGAAAGCTAGACTAGGTGAGGTGAACTTGTTTTTTGTCCTACACATCCTCCTCTCTTTTCTCCATGCAAAAGCATGTATGAGCTGCCATTCCACCACTCTTTATCTTGCCTAAGCCTTTTTTCCAATTTGTGAGCTCCATGACAGATTTGGGATCAGCTTTTACACCTATGGGGGATTTGCTTATTTTTGGTAAGCCTGCTTTTGAGTAGTTTCGATGTTCCTTATCATGCAATTGAATCTCCTATGTATGCTATTTATTCAGTAGCCTATTTTATTATAGGGTTGGCTTTTGTACACTTACATAATACAGTTTAGTGTTACAGCTCCATTTTCAGTCTCTTTTGTGAGTGATTTTGCATATTCAATTGATAATTGTTGTGAGTAAAATTCATCTATTACTGGGTTTAATTTCCACACCAAGTACCCCAACTTCAAATACCTAGCCTTCATGTTCCTACAGTATTTTCAGCTCCCGGTCAGATATGACGAGGGGGTCGAGATCCTGCTATCCTGCTGTCAAAACACCGCCACTCACATCACTGATCATATCCATGAGTGGTGGCGGCGCCGCAGCTTATGCAAGATCCAAATTGATGATAGGATCTTCTTAGATTGGTTCCTCAAGAATTTTCTCTTGCCCATCACAAAGGACATCTCATCTGAACATCCCCAATCCGAAGAAGAGGCCATATTAAATGCCCAAATATTTGACCTCATTTACGCCCAGTCAGGATACTTGTATACCGTCATCCCAGACGCTCCCCGTCCAAGTACCTCTTACCATGATGCACTGGGGGCATCCCACATAGCAGATGGAATTATAGGGTTAGAACCATCTCCTCTACTGACACCACCTGCTATTGCACCACAACCAAGCAACACTACTAATGTTGCTTACCAAAACCAAGATTCGGACTATGGTAGAATGATGTCTCAGTCCGGAGCAACAACTTACTATGCACAACTTGCACCACCGCAGCAAGCTCAAGCTATGCCTTGGCCAGCACAGTAGTATGTGGGGCAAATGCCCACATTCATGGCACTTCCACTGCCACAAATATACTATGCACCACCAATGCAACAAGTTCAATCCCCCACCCCCGCTCCACCCGCCCCACCCACTCCATTGGGACAAGTGTTTGCATAGCAAAACCGTCCCAACCAGCCTTCCCCCAATAATCAACAAGGGCAAGCTAGAAATAACTGGACCCACAACCAGGGCAACAACCAACCGCAAGGAGGTGCTCAACAACCGAATCCTCCCAACAATGTCGCAACAAGCCAGCTAGCCCATAATCCCTTGTGACAAAATGCACCAAAGTGCAATGCCCCATTGCCACAAACCAACTATGCACACTATGTGAGATCTATGGGCACTATACATTCGAGTGTCCCCTCATGGGCCGCATGAAGCAGGCCATTCGAAACAAGGCCCAATAGGCTGCCAACGCTACAAACCAATCACAACCCAACCCGGCACCACAAGGATCTCCTCCCATGGTGATTCAAAACCCACTACTAGTCCAAGGGTTGGTGGCAACCACCACTCCTCCCCAGGCCACTCCCAATGCTCCAGGGGCACCACCCACAGCCAAAACAGGTGTCCACCACCTGATGACCATGACCACTGAAGAGGTCAACTTACAGACTAGACGAAACCAATACGGTACCACTACCGAACCTATTGACTCATCAACAGCATCTATGTATAATACAACCAACCTACCTCTCTAGTTACCCCCATTCCTGCGCCCCCCCATACGGAGAATCGCCAATAATGCCATAGTTAGAGCTATAGTCAGCTATAACATAGTGGATGATTTGGCCCAAACACCAACCGCCATGTCCGCTCTTGAGGTACTTAAAACATGAACAACACAGTGGAAATCCCTACTAGCCACTCTAGGGGTACTAGACCCCTCCGATTCCAAGCTGATCACCTTTGACACAGAAAATGGAGAACCATGCATGCCCTCCACTATCGCCTTCCAAATCCCAGTATCCATCCAGAACTTGGTTGTGCACCAATGCATAGTGGATGAGGGGGCATCCATGTGTGTCATGTCTACCTTGGTGTGGCAGAAGCTTGGATCGCCAATTCTGCAACCATCTTCCATGACTCTGTGGGATTATGATGGACACCCCACTAAAGCCCAAGGAATCCTCCCTCATGTACCCATCACGTTAGCCAGGAAGACAGTCATGATTGACATTGAGGTTGTCAAGGCTCAACTCGATTACAACCTCCTCCTTGGGAGGAGTTACATGTACACCATGCGAGAAGTCGTGTCAACTGTCTTCCGCCTCATGATGTTCCCCCACGAAGGGAATATTGTGACAGTTGACCAGCTCACCTACCATGATCCATAAGGGTTAACAGCACTTGCCAATGTTATCTCTACCATCACCACCATTGAGCTGCAAGGGACGACCGCACACGCTAACCTCATCCCCGTAACTAACACCATGGTTTAAAACAAACCAGCTTCCCCACCATTGAATGTGGGCCCTGGGTTGTTTACCGATCCCACCATGATGGCTCCTTTCCCATTGATGTCCCCACCTCTAACACAAAAGCAAACTGTGGACTTGTGCATGGTCTCATCAACCATCGCTACACCCAAACAACAACTGCAGCTGCAGCCCCAACCACAACCACAACGCCAACAGCAGTCATAGCATCACCTGCGGAAGCAACATTATGCACAGTTGCAACCACAAACTCACCCCCACATGCAACCAACTGGGAGTTATGTGGGCTCATCTCCAGTCCATACAATTCTCTTCCTCTTCCCCCCACCTAGCGTAATGAGCAAGCTGGTCATGGCCACCTTGAGCCTACCCAACTTTACATTGGAGATCTCGGTGTGGTACCTAGATCCACCAGCGCAACCACCAATGCCCCAAGTTGTGCTAACTCCAGTGCAACCTATCGCAGTTGAGTCTCAGCCCCCACCCGGTCCGCATAGACCAACCGCCGCACTCGCATCTGCACCACCCTAACCCAAAAGGGCCAAGGGAAAGACCACCAAAGCCACTGCAGAACCATGACAAGTTCCACCTTGTGCAATCTGCAAACAACAGGGCCATCCAACTCAGGATTTCCTTGAAATCCCAGTGATGCATGCGCATCTGAACACCATGGACACGAATGAAAACATCCCCATGGTTGAACTCCCAACCGCACTAGTATTAAAGAACAAGGAATTGAGGACAAACCATGCTTGCACCCTTTACGGCTTGTATGGGCATTATTCCCACCATTGCCAAGACCTCCCCGAGTTTCGAATGGCTCTTGCTGACCTCCATCACCATTCCCTTGAGTCTGAGATCACCTTGATTGAAGAATTTCAGCCACCACCTCCTTCTTCAGAAACCATGTCCATTTATGTTGGGGTGTGGACCTAACAGTCCTCAAAAGTGGTAACTCTGTGATTTTTGAGCAAAGTGGAGTTGCACGTCAAAATAGTCTTACGGGTGTCAGGGTTGAGTCAAAGCCCTCTTTTTGTAATTGTCCATAATTTTTGGGTGTAAGCCCATGATTTTGTAATAGTGCACTTGTATAAATAGGCACTCGTGTAAAGATGTCAAGATTATATAATGAGATGAGGATCATGTGATGCGAAGAAGTTAGATCTATTTTTGGGTTCTAAGGTCAAGTCCCAGCTGTGTGCATGGACGACCTCTGTAGCTGTGTGCGCAGAGGGTTTTTGTAAGAAAGGAACTGTAGCTAAGTGTGTAGCTTAGGGTTTGTAAGAAAGGAATTGCAGCTAAGTGCGCAGTTAGACTTGAAGGATGGATCAGCAGCTGAGTGCGCAGATCAGAACTGTTGTTTTGGAAAAAGTTGAATAAAAGCGTAGTTCTGTGGACGTAGCCCCTACACTGGGGGTGAACCACGTATATCTTGTGTTGTGATTGTTCTATTTATTTTCCTGTTATGTTTTATGCATTTGATAAGTAGATGAATGATCAGTTAAAGCAAAGTAAATAATTAAGTATTAGCTTCGCAGTGAACTCCCAGTAAAGGGTTGAGCAAGAAACTGTATGTGTATTATAAACTGCGAAGCTATATAAGTAAAGATCGAAGCTCTGTGTTGCATGTTTATGATTTGTTAAGGCTAAAGGTACAGTAATATCCCTCTTTACCTATAGAAACTTGATTCTGCGGCACCCCATAGCTATTTCGGGTGAGACTGCAACCTGTTCGCAGGTTGTTACCGAAAGGGCCAACACTGTGGGTCTATTTGTTGGTGTGAAGATAAAAGTATAAAACCCGGGTCTGCCCTAAAGCCCAACAAATTGGTTCTATTGCTGGTTGAACTAGGATCTGCTTAGAGGGATTTACGTTGTACTGAGAGGGATATGTTCTGGAGGCCCTCAGTAAAAGAAATCAGTGACTGGATTGAAGATACCCTTCTGAATTTTGCTGAACAAGAGAACAAGGACCCTCGTCGCAGCTCAGACGACTTTTTGCAAAGGTACGTTTTTACTGATATTTATGAAATTTTCTTTTGTAGTATCCACATAGAATTACACTAGTGGCTATCCAAGTTGACAGAAATAAAGACAAACTTCAAAGAAGTTCAGTCCCCTGACTGGACCCCCAAAACAATTGAGCTGTTGAAAGGTGTGAACAATGAGATATCACAAGATGTTGATTTCTGGACCACGCGAACCCTTGAAGCAGATGATTCCTCTGGCAGATGATTCCTCTTTGAAGATCCAATATGGTACATGGTTCAAAGAAGCCGAAATAGACGGACGGCAAAAAAAAAAATACACAGATCAGAGGTCGAAAGAGATCTCCTTCCGCAACATCGGAGGTCAAAAGAGCATCTTCTTCCGCAATGGTGGGGCTCACAAGCCTTTCCCCTTCCGCAACGTCGAAGCTTTAAAAAGTTGGAGCTATAAGGTATCGGAATATAAAAGACTATAAGGGATGGAGTAACGGTGGAGATGTAAAGGCTTCCGGCAGCCGCAACGGCGGATAGATAAAAGACTTTCCCTTTCCGCAACGGCAGAAGCTTAACGGACATTCAGACGGATCGGAAGTCAGAGCGATAAGCAGTCTGCAATGACGGCCACAAGCTTGATCGGAAGAACAATGCTTCCGGTAGCCGCAACGGCGGAAGCCCAAAACTTAAAAGATCGTCGAAATAACTTGACGGAATCGGAAAAAGAAGTGGTCCGCCATCTGCAACTGCGGAAACCAAAGTGACTAAAGCCTCCGACTCGAAAACCAACCAACAACCGATTGCGATTGAGACCGTCGGAGCCTGTTGCTTATCCTCTTCTGCAACGGTGGACGAGCAGATGACTACAACCTCCGATTCAAACATTGCACTGTGCATGGCATGGCTTAGTTGTAATAGTTTGGCAAGCTTTCTTGGTAGTTATGCCACAGCTGGAATAATGATGAAAGGCATATGAATAGTCTTGATGCTGTGTTTCAGGGGATCTGAACAGTCACATTTCTTTGACGTTTTGGATCCTTTGTAATGACAAAGATGAGTAATAAAGGAGAGGAACCAGGGATGGTTCCGAGGGGGGGACTTAGTTCGTTGAGAACGCAGGCTTGGAGAGTTTGCTGTAAAACTATCCACATGCTGTTGAAGTTGACCATTCTCAGTTATAACTTGGCTTCTTTTGTCTGTTGAAGTCCAGTTTTGTAACTTTCAGAGAGGAGGTCTTGAAGACTTTACTGTTAATGCCTAGTTTCTGTGATTAGTCCAAAACCATCTGTACCATTTTAAGCCATTAATTGGATCAGTTCCTATTGGAGAGGGACCCAGAGACGTAGCCCAGTGGAGGGGGTGAACTCTGTTATCAAATTATGTTTGTGACTCTGGTTCTGTGTTTTCTGCTTGCATCTGTTTATCAGTCTTGTTTTCCATTCTTGTTCTAAGCATTTAATTTCTGTTAATGCTGTCCCTTTAATAAACCTGTTGCACGCATTCTTTTGCAACAAACTTTTAATGCACTAAGGTTGAGGTCCTACGGATCATATTATGGTATCAGAGCTGGTTGACTGTTGTATGAGTTTGTGAATGCTTACCAGGTCCAGGTTAAAGCGTGGTGAAGGAGAATTAGTTGAAAGAGATCCTGAGATTGGCTCCAGGAGAACATTCTCAAGAACCATGTCTTCTCCATGAGGGGAAGAAGAAGGACATACAGAAGGAGAAAAACCCGTCATTTCTGAAACTGAGTTTCTGGAGGATTTTATGAGCATGAAAGCCATGATGTAAATTCTACTCGATGAGCGAGCAGAAAGGAAGAAGAAAGAAGAAGGATCTTCATCCAGAGATGAAAAAGTGAAGTTGGAAGAAAAGGGTAAAGGAGTAGGAGGTGATGGTGATCCTCCTGACACTAATCAGACTTTTTCTTCTTCTCATACTTATCATTCAAATAATGCAAGTCCTAATATGCCTTATTTCAAATTGGATGTAAAGTTTGAATTACCTATTTATAATGGAGATGTAGATGCTGAAAAATTAGACAATTGGATCAAGCAGCTTGAAGTATATTGCAGGGTGCAGGGCATTATGATGACCCTTCCAAGATTCAATTGGCCACTTTGAGAATGAGTGGAATGGCTCTTACTTGGTGGGAGAGGAAGATTCAGCAAGATCTTTGAAATAATGGTAAAATTATTTCAGTTTGGAATGAATTCATCGAAGTATTAAGAAAGCAATTTTATCCTTTAGGTCACATGCAGCAAGTAACCATGAATTGGCAAATGTTTAGACAAGCTAAAGGACAAAGCATTCAAGATTATACTCATGAATTCAGAAAGAGGGCTATTGCATTGAATGTTTCGTTAGATACACAGGAAACTCTTCTTAAGTACATTGGTGGCATGCATTCTTATTTGAAGCATACTTTGTTAATGTTTAATCCTAGTAATTTGGATGATGTATGTGTTCAAGCTACCCATTTAGAAGCCAGGGGTAAGCATGCTAATGATACTTTTGTGAAGAAGTCATTTAAATTTGACAGCAAATTGAAAGATAAAGATAAGGGGAAAAAGAAGATGGCTACTGTTAAGAAAGAGGGTGAAAATCCTACATGTTCGCATTGTCAAAAGGGACATGATATCTCTAAGTGTTGGAAACTTCATCCAGAGTTAAGGCCAAAGAAGTACAGAGGAAACAAAGATAAAGGAAAAGCAAAAGCTACTGCATTAGTTATTCAAGACTTGGGATCCGACTCAGGTGATGAAACAAAGGTTACAGCTATCGGAATCCAGGGTAAGGATAAAAGTATCTCACTTCCCATTGATGCACAACCAAGTTCTAGTGCAAGTACAAGTCTGCCATCTACTTCTAAGCAAAATGATAAAGATAGAAGTGCATTGTTTCATGTTCGTGTCATTGCGAATCATACAAAGATTGATACATTGTTTGATAGTGGTTCACAAGTAAATATGATATTAGAAGAAGTGGTTAAGAAATTGCATTTAGTTACCGTGCCTCATGAAAAGCCCTATCCTCTAGGTTGGGTTACTAATGATACATGATTGCAAGTTACAAAGAAATGTGTATTAAAATTTGCAATTACTGAAAAGTTTAGGGATGAGGTAGAATTGGATGTAGTACCACTTGACATTTGTGGAATTGTACTTGGGAGTCCATATTTGTATGACCGGAAAGCAGTCTTTTATAGAGAGCGGAATAAGTATCATATTTTTAAAGAAGGTATGGAATATATTGTACGAGCACATAAGATAAAAACCAATCTAGCAATAGTCTCTACAGGACAAATGAAGAGATTGGTAAATTCTAGTAAGAATTTTGTGTTGATGATGGTTAAGATGAAAAATGATGAAGTCTCTAAATCTTTTGAAGAATGTGACCCTAAGCATAAATCTGAACTGATTGACATAATTTCTGAGTACAATGATTTGTTTCAAGATCTGAAGGGGTTACCCCCGAAGAGAGAGATTCAACATGAGATACATTTGCAGCAGGATGTGCCACTCCCGAACATAGCCATGTACCGGATGTCTGTAATGCAGAACGAGTAAATCAAGAAGCACGTTCAGGAGCTGATTGAGAAGGGGGTCATCCAGCCCAACACTTCTCCCTATGGCTCTCCTATAGTCTTAGGTCCAAATAAGGATGGGTCGTGGAGGATGTGTATCAACTACATGGCCCTTAACAAAATCACCATTAAAAACATGTATCCTCTTCCTCGTATTGATGATTTGCTTGATTAGTTGAAACATGCAACTTACTTTACAAAATTGGATCTGCGTAGTGGGTATCATCAAATCCGTGTTGCTGAGCATGATGCTTGGAAAACAGCTTTTAAAATGAAACAGGGTTTGTATGAATGGCTTGTGATGCCTTTTGGGCTCTGTAACGCACCTGCTACTTTCACGCGGGTCATGAATGATGTCTTTCATTCATTCATTGATGATTTTGTAATTGTATATCTAGATGATATCCTTGTGTTTAGTAAAACCTGGGAAGAGCATGTTGTACATGTGAAAAAAAATTTAGATGTACTGAGAAAGGAAAAGCTTTATGTAAAAATGTCTAAGTGTGAATTTGCTAAAAATTCTTTAGTATATCTAGGCCATATTATTGGTGGAGGCCACCTGCAAGTGGAACCAACCAAGGTTGCTGTCATTGTAAACTGGCCACGGCCTAACACCATTACTGAAATTAGAAGTTTTCTGGGTGTAGTTCAGTATTGGAGAAAATTCATTTCTGGTTTTTCTTCCATTGCTGCTCCATTACATGTGTTGAAAAGCATTAAAGAAATTTTCCAGTGGGGAGGAAATCATCAGAGAGCCTTCGACACTTTGAAGGAAAATATTAGCACAGCACCAGTTCTGACATTACCAGATTTGCAACAGCCTTTTGAGATCGAAACTGATGCCAGCGGGTTTGCCATGGGAGCAGTTTTGATGGAAGGAAGGAAGCCAGTTTGTTACCATTCAGAAACATTCTCTACCGCGGTAAGTAACTATCCGATCTATGACAAATAATTGTATGCTTTAGTACAGAGTGTGAAGAAGTGGAAACATTATATCATTGGAAAAGAGACAGTCATACATACTAATCATCAGCCACTTCAATATTTACAATCTCAAACTAAAATAGAACAAAGTAGGCATTTAAGATGGATTGGGTTCTTACAACAGTTCCATCTCGTAATTAAGTACAAAAAGGGAATTCATAATAAAGTAGCAGACATGTTATCAAGGCCACCTATGAATGCTTCAATCATTCTTCAGAATAGTTCATTAACACATGAAAGTTATATTGAACAGTATGCAGAAGATAAAGATTTTAAGAAAATATATGCATCACTTATACATGGTAAACAGGAAGAGAACTATTTTGTGCATGATCGGCTCTTGTATCATCTTGGTAAACTCTGTATTCCAGAGAAAGAAAGAGTGCATGTGATTCGAGAAGCACATAGTTCATTGATGGCAAGACATTTTGGTGTAAGTAAAACATTGTCTGTATTGCAGAACCATTGTTATTGGCCTCAAATGCAAGAAACTGTAGCTAAATATATAAGAGGTTGTGTTATGTGTGCAACAAGCAAGCATAGAAATAGGAAATTGGGTTTGTACACTCCTCTTCCAATTTCTTCTCGTCCTTGGGAAAGTATTTCTATGGACTTTGTAGGGGGACTACCTATGTTGAGAAAAGGACATGATTACCTATATGTCGTTGTGGATAGATTCAACAAAATGTGTATCTTAATGCCATGTAACAAGCAGATCACTGCTGAACAAACAGCTCATTTATTCTTTCAAAATGTTTGGGTACATTTTGGGCTACCCATGTCTATTATATTGGATCGAGATTCCCAGTTCTTGGGAAAATTCTGGTTAACTTTATGGGAGCTTATGGATACCAAACTGAAGAAAAGTACATCTTTTCATCCACAGACCGATGGGAAAAAAGAGGTAGTGAACAAAACAGTGGTTCAGCTGCTCAGAGGATATTGTAGTAAGCATCCTAAACTTTGGGATGAGCAGTTGCAGTATATACAACATGCCTACAATCATGCAGTTCATTCTTCCATGAAAAGATCTCCTTTTGAAACTTGTTTTGGTTATCTGCCAAAAACACCGATGGACTTCTCTTTTGGAAAAGATGCAGTGGATGGACATCATGATGCAGATAAAGCTTTAAATTTCATTCATAGAATCCAAGCAGTGCAGTAGGCAATTCAAGAATAGTTGGAGAAGGCCCAGGCCAAGTACAAAGCCAGGCATGACAAGCATCGAATTGATCATCAATTTCAGGTTGGTGACCGAGTTTGGTTACATATCACCAAAGAAAGAATGAAGGATGAAGGTAAAAATATTAAGCCTATTAGGTATGGTCCTTTTGAGATCTTGGAAAATATCGGTACTAATGCTTTTCGCTTGAATTTACCTCCATACATGCAAATTTATTCAGTTGTCAATGTTGAGAATCTTAAATTGTATGAGCCTCCTATGATCATGGATGAGGAAATTAACATACAGATTCCTTCAATTGATGATTTGGCACCTGAATATATGAGAGAGTTGCAGGATGATGTTATTTTTGACAGAAATGTAAGGACTTCATGAAGGGGGAATACTGAGTACCTTCGAGTGGGGATGAAAGGAATGCATCCTAGCAAAGCAAGATGGATGGAGGTTGGTAAAGTGAGGGAACTTTACCCTCACTTACTTGCAGAATAATTCAGGCTTTTGGTTGTCCAAAAGCTCTCCAATGGGGAGGATTGATCCGGTGGACTATTCTTCTTTGAAGATCCAATATGGTACATGGTTCAAAGAAGCCACACGTGAAAACAGACGGACGGCAAGAAAAAAAATACACAGATCGGAGGTCGGAAGAGATCTCCTTCCGCAACATCGGAGGTCAGAAGAGCATCTTCTTCCGCAATGGCAGGGCGCACAAGCCTTTCCCCTTCCGCAACGTCGGATCTTTAAAACGTTGGAGCTATAAGGGATCGAAATTCGAAAGCAGAACGGGAGCCACAATGGCGGAGATATAAAGGATTTCGGTAGCCGCAATGGCAGATAGATAAAAGACTTTCCCTTTCTGCAATGGCGGAAGCTTAATGGCCATTTGGACGGATCGGATGTTGGAGTGATAAACAGTCCGCAACAACGACCACAAGTTTGATTGGAAGAACAACGCTTCCGGCAGCCGCAACGGCGGAAGCCCAAAACTTAAAAGATCGTCGAAATAACTTGACGGAATCAGAAAAAGAAGTGGTGCGCCATCCGCAACTACAGAAACCAAAGTAACTAAAGCGTCCGACTCGAAAACCAACCGACAGCCGATTGCGATTGAGACCGTCGGAGCCCGTTGCTTATCCTCTTCCGCAATGGCGGACAAGAAGATGACTACAACCTTTGATTCAAACACTGCACTACGCATGGCATGGATTAGCTGTAACAATTTGGCAAGCTTTCTTGGCAGTTATGCCACAACTGGAATAATGATGAAAGGCATATGAATAGTCTTGATCCCGCGTTTTAGGGGATGCAAACAGTCGTATTTCTTTGACATTTTTGGCTCCTTTGTAACGACAAATATGAGTAATAAAGGAGAGGAACCAGGGATGGTTCCGGGGGGGGAATTAGTTCGTTGAGAATGCAGCTTGGAGAGTTTGCTGTAAAACTATCCACATGCTATTGAAGTTGACCATTCTCAGTTATAACTTGGCTTCTTTTGTCTTTTGAAGTCCAGTTTTGTAACTTTCAGAGAGGAGGTCTTGAATACTTTACTGTTAATGCCCAGTTTCTATGATTAGTCCAGAACCATTTGCACCATTTTAAGCCATTAATTGGATCGGTTCCTATTGGAGAGGGACCTGGAGATGTAGCCCAGTGGAGGGGGTGAAATCCATTATCAACTTCTGTTTGTGACTCTGGTTCATTGTTTTCTGCTTGCATCTGTTTATCAGTCTTGTTTTCCATTCCTGTTCTGAGCATTTAATTTCTGTTAATGTTGTTCCTTTAATAAACCTGTTGCACACATTCTTTTGCAACAAAATTTTAATGCACTAAAGTTGAGGTCCTATGGATCACCTGATCCCTTTTTAATCCTATACCCTAGAACAAAATACTGATTATACCTCACTAAGTCCCGAAGACTCCGAATTTGAAGAAACCCTTTTTGTTAGAAACCCTCCTCTAACTCGGCAGCAAAGATCTGTTATCCCTGAAAACCCATCGCAGTCTGAAAGTAACCCTAGCCCACATAGTCCTGTCGTAGGCCAGTCTATCTCAGAAAGTACCCCTCCTCCTGTTACCAGTATTCCCCCTCCTCCCCCCCCTCAATCCTCGATGGCCCATATGAATGATGATATCAAGCTCCCCATCTTTAAAGGAACTGGATCAAAGGATCCAGAGAAGTTTTGGTTCTTATGCGAAGCTGTTTGGACCGCTAAGAACATTATGGATTAGGATACCAAAAGAGCGCAACTGGTCACCTCTTTCAGAGACCGAGCTTTGACCTGGTTTATGAAATTCTCCAGTACTCAGAACCCTATATTGGCTGATATTAAAACCGTGATGATCAAAGAATTCAAGAAGCCTAAATCAGAGTCACATTGTATAACTGAGTTGAAAGAAATTCAGCAGAGGTGAGGTGAATCAGTTTGGGACTTTGATCAGAGGTTCAAGGTTCTATTATATCAAGTCAGTTTCACTATTCGACTAGCACAGCATAAAGAATGGTTCATTGCAGCCCTGTTACGTCATATTAGGACTCCACTTATGCAACAAAAGGTTTTTGATTAGCAGGAAGCACTGTAAATTGCCATGAAACTTGAAACAGCTCCTGTCGGAGATAATTCTGGGATAGCCCAGATACAAGCACAGTTAGCAGAAATGGCTCTAGAGCTTCGCGACATGAAAAAAGGGAAGTCCATTCGCGAAGAGGTTTGGTGTACACGATGTAAGACCGAAGGTCATGACAGAGAATAGTTTCTTGTAGTAAGAAATTATTTGAATACTGGTGCACCGAACCCATTTAACCCTAATGTTCTATAATGTGAGGCCAGCATCGACCTGAAGACTGCTATCTACTACAAAGATACATTCAAGTACCTAAGAATCCTTACTGCAAGTTTTGTAAGTCAGTGGAACACAACGAAGATGAATGTCACAGGTTTGACATCATGAGAGAGCGAACCTACGATGATTATAGGGTACAAAACAATGCATAAGGAAACGATGGATATGGTTACCATGGTGGTGCACCAGGTTGAGGTAGTTTCAGAGGTCGTGGTCATGGTGGTATTTCTAGAAGAGGACGAGGCCAGATTGTTTGCTATAACTGTAATCAGGGAGGACATTTAGCTAGAGACTGTTAGAACCCAACTACGACATGTTGATATTGCAGAGCAGCCGATCATGTGATTGAGCAATGCCCACAGTTGATAGCTAAGATTCAAGAAATAAATGGCCCTCCTACTAAGAATATTCAGATGATTGTTATATATAAATGATCTGACCCAGCCATTAATGTTGTTATAAGAAGTGGAACTACGACGCAGATGGAGAATAAGGAAAAACAGAGGGTGACGAGGCTTGGGTTCGCAAGACCCCAGAGAAAATTCCAGCCTTCGATGTTGGAAGAGAAAAAGGAACATTTATGGAAGCCAAAAATATTTTGCTGACCCAAGAACATCAGTAGAAACTACGCAACATCATCAACAGCAGCTACAGTCTGAAAAGAAGCTTCACCAGATCAAGTAAGTACATTAACATCATTCTTACAGAGTTGTATGAAGTTATTAAGGAATTAGAATGCTTTAAATGAGTTACAGAAAGTTATCGCGTCTCGCGAACCTCAGAAAAGCTCTGATAGAGGAAAAACTGTTAATAGAGTTAGAAGGACTGGAAGAGAAATGAGATTGCATGCTCAGATAAGAGATTATGACATGAGTGATATCATTTTAGACCTGGGATCAGAAGTGAATGTCTTAACTAAACAGACATGGGCACAAATGGGAGCACCTAAGCTTGACTGGTCCCCTATACAGTTGAGGTTATCCAATCAACAGAAGATTGTGCCCTAGGGAAGATTCCCTAGTGTACTAATGTATATTGATGGAGTCAGTACCTTAGCAGACTTTAAAGTCATTGAAATTATTGATGATAGCAACCCCTATCCAGCATTGTTAGGAATTGAATGGGCCCTAGACAATTCTGCAGCCATCAACATTAAGAAAAGACAGATGACTTTTAAAGGCAAAGGTATGAGAGTCATAGTACCCTTGGACCCTTCTCAAGGAGAAAGGTATATAGAGCCAGTCAGAGATGAAGATCAGGATGTGTTGGATCATATCTACAACATCACAGCTAAAGAAGAAGACTATGTTAACCCTACTGTCAAAGGTATAATGGATTGGCAGTGTGATAGTTCCTACATGATTGATTCGGATGAAGGTCTAAAGAATTGGTAGAATAGACTTTATGAACTACATGGACATTGGTGTGCAAGAATTACTAAGTCTCTCAGATGGCTTAGCTCGCAAACAAGAACCTTACCTAATTTTGATGTCTTGAAAGACCTAAAAGATTTTCTTGTACAATTTTTAGAGCGAGTAGTAGACTCATAGAAAATGGAGAGTCTAGATTCAGTATTTAGAGCTACAGCTACTAGATGGTGGAATGGTCACAAAAAGTACATTCACAGTTGGAGAGCTTGTCAAAAGTTTCTTCGATTGAGATTCATAGATCAACCTCAGGAGGTGCGCAACAGATTTATTGGGAAGACTAGCCCTCGGGAACATTTAGAGCAGTGTTATGGAGCATGGAAGCATGTACCTCATGAAGAATGGGTACATAGGTTTGTACACACTCTGGATTTTGTAGCAACAAACTGGTATGCGGAGGTTGAGCTTCGCCATGACACTGTAAGTTGGGATAGTCTTGTTGATAGTTTTGTGCTCACATTTTATTTTAATGAGGTTTGCCTTGCTTTAGACGCAGCTGTTAGGGTGATCCATACTAAGGTCTTTGATGATAAAGAAATAGCTAAGTACCAACCTGACTGGAAAGAACAAGAAGATAATGCAGTAGAATGCTATAATCTCGTGATTGATGAAGATAGTGTTGAAGATTGTGTCGTGGGTCGAAGTCCGAAGTTATATCGAAGCTTGTGTCAGGATGTGTCAAAGATCCTTTTTGTGGTGAAGCTAAAGTTAGTGGGTGTGCCGAAGAAGAAAGGCGTGTCGAAGCTTAAAATGCGACCGTTGGAAAAAAACCCGATTCGACAGCGCCGGTATGTTCACTACATTAACTATCTGTAATGATAAGATTCTCAGGAAATCTAGCGCCGTTTGGACAAGATCTACCAGATTTGGTGTCTTTAATGCACAGTTATTGCAGAATTTGGTTGTTGGATTCTATAAGAAGACACCCAAGCCTACTATTCCCTCATTATGTATTTTTTTTAGTTTTACAATTAAGTCCATGTCTGCTGAATGCGAAGTCGAGGAATTGTTGAGAGAATTCAAATAGAGAGGTCTACAGAACCTTATGAGCACCCCACCTACACCTGCACCGCGCGAAGAAACTCCCCCAGTGCTAAATAAACCAATGCAGACACGATCTACCAGGAAGAAGTTTAAACCAGAAGTTCGTTCTAAGCGAAACAAAGACAAACACAAGCAATCAGGGAAGACACCAGAGGATCCCGAGATGAATCCTTCGGGCTCAGCAGAGCCACCACCTAAAGGTTTTGAAGAGGATGAGAACATTGCCTCGCAGCACACACCATATCTTCCACTTGTACGAGCACGAGTTCAGCTACCTGGACGGACAACCAAGTTCACATTATGCACCCCTTCTCTGCCACAGGGTGTGAAGTTGGTTGGGATAATGACAGGGAAACTAGACCGGCTTAAGTACACAAACCACGATACCAATGATCATGGGAAGTTCCCGCAGTTCGCACCTGGGACATACTTACATGCCGTCCCTTATGCGGAGACTGGAATGGCATTGCTAGAGGTAAAACAGTGGGATGCTGGCTTGGAGAAAGCTGGCCTGTTGAAGATGTTGAATGTCCCCCACTTTGGTCATAGCACACAGGTCACTGTGGTCGTCAAACAACTATTGGCATTAGTGCACGATGGGCACCTCTAGATAGGAAACCAACAAATTCCTATTAATGGAGAACTCATCCACAAGATCATAGGATTGCCGAAGGAAGGGCCTGATCCAGGAATGAATTCCTTGGGAAGCATGAGGATGCAAAACTGGTGCAGCAAATGAAAGAACGCTTCATCCTGATGAAGGGAAAGCGAGGTTATCAAACCTCCACAATCTGACACCAGAACGTTCGTTTTGCTGCAAAAATTCTGGCATGAAAATTGATGCGGAAGTGCAGACCGAATGAAGTATCTGCCCCAATCGTCAGTATTGCTTTGAACTGTCCTAAAGGCTATAGTTACAAATGGGCAGAGTATATTTCCAAGGAATTCCTCAAATATGCCTGCGACGTGCAGGAGAAAGGTAGACCCTTTCACTACTCATAGTTGTTAGTGCTTATTGCACTGGTAGGATGGAAAGAACCTACCGAGGCACAGTTTGTTGATGTGCCTCCACAAATTCCTAACGCAGCAAGATATGCATCTCTGTGGGTTTCGCAGGACAAATCCTTCCACCAAATGTCGAACTATGTGTTCACCTTTTATTCAATGAGCATTTCCTATGAGATTCTGAAGACATCGCGACTCAGTAATGAGCTATTTTCCCAGTATGTTGTAGTGGCCAACTTCAGGGCCGACATGCATCACATATTTATCTAGGCTCGCGCAGATACCAGGAACAAATGGTGGAAGTTACCATATGTGGTAAGATCAGAAGACATCCTTGCGGTATTTCAGCAGTGGCCAGCTGAATGGATGAAGGACACAGGAACCAAGCTCACCACACCAGTTACTCCACTGACAGATGTTGGCAAAGGTCCTAGTCCGCCACGACAGGATGACCCACCAGAAGATAGCGCAGAACAAAGTGAGTCACAGCAGAGCAGAGATGACCAGAGCAGCAATGGTGGAGCTGATGAAGAAGAAGAAGAATCAGTCAGAACAATCTCCGACCCCAATCGCCTAGATAAGCGCAAGTCGCCAGAAGCAGAGGAAGTGACTAATCCTCAGTCCAGAAATAAAGTGAAGGCGTCAAAGGGCAAGAACATCATCAACAAGCCTGTCATGACGATTGAAGAGCTGGATCAGGCGCTGACAAAATCTACGAAGGCCTTAACCAGCAAATGGAAATAATTTGCAGCTACGCACCTAGATGCGCTCAGTAGCATAGCACAGTGAGTTGAAGAGCTCAAGGTGTTAGCAGAAAAATCAGCGACTGGTGCTGCGACAAGCAGTGCCCTAGTAAGCGCGCAGCAGGATACAAGGTAGTGTCCAGCAATAAGTAACAAAGGGCAAGTACCAAGCCCAGCCTTGATAATAACTGAGGTAACATCTCGCTCACAGATGAGCATGACAATGGAGATAGAATACGCCAAGATATCTATGCTGGAGCTACACCTCTGTCAATTCACCCTCATGAAGGAGATCTAAGAACGCGACAGCTACTCACACATGCAGTTAGAGAATACCATAAATCAGAGTGAGAGCCTTGCAGCGCAAGTGGAAGCAACTGAGCAGAAGTAGAGGGAAGCAGAGAGAAAACAAGCTACACTGGCACGAGTATTGGATGAGGCATGTCGAAGTCTTCCTGACTTCGACATGCAGGCTGAAGAAGCACTAGAGCAGAAAATAGTCAAGTTAAAAGACTATGCACAGCAGTCGCGGAGCCAAATAGAGAAGATCAAAGCAGAGCATGAAGCTCAGATTGCAGAGCTTCAACTTCACATCACTCTAGAGAGTCCACTAGAGGTCAAAGAACAGCACCGAAGAGATATTCAGGCCTCAGCGACGAAGATCTCCGATCCTGTGGGAAGTGCAGCAAAGCTGCTAGATGAAAGTGTCGAGGCTTGGGAAAACTTGCAGGACAACCCAGAGGTCGAAGAGCTGCAAGAAACCATCAAGCAGTAACAGACAGAGTTGGACACACTGAAAGAAGAAATTAAGACTTTTCCTCCCATGGAGAAGATGCTTAAGGTAAAGAAAAGAAAGGAACTCCAGCATGAAATTGAAGCATGCAGAATGAAAGAAACACTATTGGAAACTTCTATGCAGCTCCTCATCAATGAGGCCTTCGAGCTGAGCACTGCTGCGGACGGGCAGCTCAAAGTTTTGAAAGAATACAACATGTTCGCACAAGAAAAGGCCAACGAAGCATCGACAACAATTTTGGAGGAGATAGTGGAGAAGGAGCAAGCAGCTGACGACATCATTCGCAGCCTCAACAAACAATTCACCATCTTCGCCAACAAGATTATGCCACCAAACAAGGATTAGAGTGTCCCGGGACAGGACACTGGTGAGTCTTAGGGGCCTGTTGGGGCGGGGACCTAACGATCCTCAAAAGTGGTAACTCCACGGTTTTTTAGCAAAGCGGAGTTGTGCGTCAAAATAGTCTTAGGGGTGTTGGGGTTTATTCAAAGCCCTCTTTTTGTAACTGTCCATAATTTTCGGGTGTAAGCCCATGATTTTATAATAGTGCACTTGTATAAATAGGCACTCATGTAAAGATGTCAAGATTATCTAATGAGATGAGGATCATGTGATGCCAAGAAGTTAGATCTATTTTTGGGATTTAAGGTCAAGTCCTAGCTATGTGTGTGGACGACCTCTGCAGCTGTGCGCAGAGGGTTTTTGTAAGAAAGGAACTGTAGCTAAGTGCGCAGCTTAGGATTTGTAAGAAAGGAACTACATCTAAGTGCACAGTTAGACTTGAAGGACAGATTTGCAGCTGAGTGCGCAGATCATAACTGTTGTTTCTGAAAAAGTTGAATAAAAGCGGAGTTTTGTGGACGTAGCCCCTACACTGGGGGTGGACCACGTATATCTTGTGTTGTGGTTTATGCATTTGATAAGTAGATGAATGATAAGTTAAAGCAAAGTAAATAATTAAGTATTAGCTTCGCAATGAACTCCCAGTAAAGGGTTAAGCAAGAAACTGTATGTGTATATAAACTGCAAAGCTATATAAGTAAAGATCGAAGCTCTGTGTTGCATGTTTATAATTTTTTAAGGCTAAAGGTACAGTAATATCCCTCTTTGCCTCCAGAAACCTGATTCTGCTGCACCCCATAGCTGTTTCGGGTGAGAGTGCAACCTGTTCACAGGTTGTTGCTGAAAGGGCCAACACTGTGGGTCTGTTTGTTGGTGCGAAGATAAAAGTATAAAACCCAGGTCTGCCCTAAAGCCCAACAATTTACATGATCTCCAGTTCTATAGACCCTCCTGTCTCCACCATCACCGAAAGTCCATCAGATCTATCTCTTCCGTTGTTTCCCCAGCCACCGTCGCAACCTCAGTTGCAACCTCAACCTCATTTACCAGGGAAATAGTGGGGTTCATTCCCGATCAACGTGATCATTTTCCTTTTCCTTTTCCTTTTCCTTTTCCTACCATCTGAGATCATGAGTAAGTCTGTCTTGGAAACCCGCAATCTATAGGATTTCACACTGGGAGATCATGTGTGGTACCTTAAACCACCTACCCTACCTCTGAGGCCCCAAGATGTGTTAACTCATGTCCATCCAATTGAGATGATGTTGTACATACCTCCAGGTCCATCAAAGACTCCTCTTGTCTCTAGGCCTGCCCCTCTTTCTCCAACAAAGACTGGGGACAAGGCCACCAAAACCACAACCAATACCATTTACATGATCTCTAGCACCAGTTGCCCTTCCGTCTCGTTGACTGTGGAAGATCCACCTGATCTATCCCAACACCACTTACGTGATGATGGAGAGATCTGTAAGACCACCTCTGGTTTTACCCCATTCCCTTTAAACCATAGTATGGAATTGATTCTTCCCATAAAATACCAGATTCCATCACCCTGCCTTGCCAATGGCCTTCATCTTGGCAAGGGGGCATACCTCTTCATTGAATTTGATGGACAACTCTTGGAGAACCCCCGCAACAGGATCTACTTCAAGAGATTTTACGCTTAACATCACCAATGAGTCACTTCATTTTCTTTTCTTGTTTTTCAACTTTTTTTAGTAAAATCAAATGCAGCACCATCAGCTACTCATCAAAAGTCACTTGGAACCTGTTCGAGACACCTCTCACACCTCCGGGCTCAAATTTCTATTTCTTTATGAGACCATTGTCTCATGTTTAATAAGTTAATTTCAGGACCATTTCCCACAAGTCACCTCGACTCACGAGCCATGAAATAATGATGCGAGTGTCTACAGACCGGTACTCGTATCACACTGCCTGATCGCAACTCATGTGAGTGATTGGGCCACTGGCCCATTAAGGATTGTACCGTATTTTACTTTTTGTATTTGTAATTGTCTTTTTCACTGCACCTTATGCAGACATCTTAGGACCATCGTCCACAAAATCCTTTTTGTTTTTCTTCCATATATTTGACATAGAAGTGTCCTCGGGATGCTTCCCATTTAGGAATTTAGTTTTAGCTTTTAGTTTGTATTTTTAGCACATAATTGTCTTTTCGATTTACTGCACCTTACGCAGACCTATGGACCACTGTCCACAAAACGATTTCTTTTCTTGCACTTATTTGGCATATAAATGCCTTCAGACTTGTACTCACATCGCATGTGGTCAAGTCCGTCCACATTAACACACACACATGCTCTCTTGACCTCTGTTCGAGAGCCACCTCGGTTTGCGTGCCTCTGCCACACCATCTCGCAGGCCTCTGCTGCGACCTATCCCACCCATGTATTGGTATGTTTGAGAGCCTTCTGCTCCATCCATACTACGCGGATGACCTTTGGACCTCTATCCACCATTCCAACATGTGGCACCGCTCATGCCACTGCAGTTGGTTGGCCACAATGGAGTTTTGTTGAAGCTCTTTTCTAACTCTTTAAAACAATGAAAAGATCACCGAGCACAACTGTTTCCTTTATCGCTCACTAAATTATGGGAAAGGACATCTACATCATCTTTTTTACCTCCTTTTGCAAACCATGTAGACCATTTCATGAAAAGGACCTCCTTGGCACACTCAAGCCAAGACTATTCCCCTCTGCATACTTTTGTGCTTTCTTGGGCAGAGGGGCCGCACTCTACGAAAAAGCTCACCATCGGTTGTCATTAAGCTCTTTTCCAGCCGTCTCAACAAGAAAAGATCACTGAGCAAACTTGGTTTTGTTCATGCTCATAAAATTATGTGAATGACCATTCAGTAAGTATATGTTTAACCTTTTCCAGCCTGATTGGACTACCAATGGTAAAGAAGTCTCTCATTACCTCTAGGATGGGCGAGCTCTCCTATGTATACTTTTATCCTTTTTCGGGCACAGGAGACTACCAACGAAAAAGAGCCCCCAATGGAGTCTTCTTCATGCTTTCAGACTCTCTAAAATTGAAAGCACCATCGAGCATTTACCTTGTTGGGCTCACCAAAAATCCATGAGATCGTACCACAACGGTGTCCCGAGACACCACCCCACAAAAAAAGTTTGGCAGCATCTCCACAATGGGTCGCCTTTGTTCAGAGTACTCTGCAACGTGTCTTCCTTGGTTCCCATCAGTATCAAAAGTGCCCACCTCCTTCAAGTATTTCCCATTTGTAGCGACATTCCTGGTATTATAGCTATGATCCCATTCCTTTGAGTAAGTTTCATTTGCTGCCTAGTCCGCCCTGCCGTCATACTCTGAAAAAAGGAAGTTTGAGTCTCCCTCCCCCCTTGCCCCTGTTCAGTTTTCTCCTTCCCTCCCATTCCCCCCAGTTTAGTGATTCAGTCCACATATCACTTCACACCTTCCATTTATCCCTCGTGCCCCTAGTCAAGCAAACATCATCGCCTTGACAAGGGGCAGGTCTCCCTCTGTCAATGCCAACACACATATTCCATTGGATAGACCTAGAGGTCCTTGTACCTTGGTTTCATTAACATCATTGATGAGTTCCTTGGACCACTTGAGAGGAGTCCTTAGTGCCTCTCGGGATGGTTGTTTCTCACATGCTCGACTT
>LPNX011188049.1:152307-199894 GCA_001517045.1 Pseudotsuga menziesii
CGTACATGGTTCATTCCACACAGTACTCAATTGAAGACCCCAGATGTCACCCGACTCTAGCACATTGGTGAGTCCACTTGAGGGACCTAAACATGTTATGTCCCTTTTTATTTTTGGGTTGTGTTGGAGATAGTGTTTAGAAGCCCCAGCAGTGCTTCGGTATCCCTTTATGATTTATACAACATACTTGTACCGCAGAGACTCTGAATCTCAAACAGCGAGTCCATACAGCTATGTACCATTCTAGATCCAACAGACTGTTAGTCATGAAGATATAACATTCCATGAGAATGCCATGGGTCCAATGTACCAGATCAATATTGTATTCAGCCTCACATAGAGGCAACCAACATTGTAACATCAGTTGTATATGATCGACTCTTGTATTTTATAGCATAGATCAAATGATTCTTTCGACATTGTCATGAGCATGGGAATGCCTGCCTCATCCATATACATGTCACACATTTATTGTATCTCATCCATTCACGGGAACCAAATTAATACAAAACCAAAAGCCACCATGCCCCAACCCCGGAAGCACCACCTCTCGACAGCAAATACTATGATGTCTGTCGGCCATACGTTGATCTCCTACCCTCACACATTAGGGGGCAATCTGTTAACCCAAAAATACCCCACATATCTCTTAATGGCCTACACCACCCAAGGACACCACCTCACAACACTCATTTCACTCCATAAGACCTTCCATGACCTTCCATTTGACCTCCACACCTCCAAAAGAGATCAAGGATGAAGAAAAGGGATAAAAAACCCCAAAAAGAGCCCAAAATAGACCCCTAGGAGATAAAGCCTTTAAAAGGGGGATAAAACCTTGAAAGGGGCTAAAATTAGGGCAGAAGGGGCTAAAGCCTTGAGCAAGGGCTTAAAACCCTAAAATCCCTTGGAAAAACTATAAAAGGAGGGTGGGGGGTCACTCTCAAAACACTCCTCATTTGCATATTGTTATGCTGCCTGTGGATGCTTTGAGACCTCTTGCTCTCAAACCACCCACTCTCCCTCTCCTTCATCTCCATTTCTCCAAGCCATTGCTCCCCAACCAAGAGAAAGGTGCTCCCATGAGCTAGGGCATGGTGGCCCATTTCCACCTAAGTGAGGTATAGCTTCTTTTTATGCATGTTCATTTGCTTATTTTATTTTCTGACCAATATTTTTAGTTGTAGGTTTTCCATTAACATCTTTTGCAGGTTGCTTCCATAGTAGTATAGGATTCTCTCGTAGGTTTTGGAGGTGGAACCCTAACCCATTGTGTGCAGAGGGGTTCAACAATACTCCATCTTTGCTTTTTATTTCTGTCTAGTTTCATTCCCACTTTTCTTTTCTGTATTTCCACACAGGAACCTACCCTTCCGTCCTATAGATGGAAGGGAGCCATTCCTGCCCTGTAGCAGGGATAAATCCCTGCTATAGTTACCACTTCATATCATTACAAATTCTATTTCATATTTAAATTAGTTACCTTTTAGGTTGTGTCTTTTACAGGGGAGAGGAAACATGTGACTGGCTATGATAAGTCACATAAGACCACATACAAGATTGTTGTTCTCTAAGGGTTGGCAGTGGGTTTTGGCTTGGGTTCTCTCATATTTATTACATTTTGCACCTATGCACTGGATATTTTGTGTGGATCACAGTTAATTATCCATGGAGGGTATTTAGGAGGCAGAGTGCTAAATGTCATATTTATAGTTCTTTTCAGAAGCATGTAAGATGAATCTGCATGACTAAATGTAGTATTGTTATTCTATAAAGAAATTCAACTAAATGGCCTTTCACTTATTCAAGAAGATATATTTATCTTGATTAATGAGGGAAATGATAAATATTTTGACTAATGAAGGCAATGATAAATATTTTTCTGGATCTCAGTTCAATAAGACATATGACACCATGTTTAAATTCATTTGCAGCTAGACAAGCTACAACTTACAAAATGTTCGAAACAATTAATAGGAAGCTAGAGATTGATGTCTATGATACAAATGAATTGGTGCTTGAGGGTATTTAGGGTGATATTGAACTTAAAGATGTATATTTCAGGCAACCAGCATGGCTTGATGTTGAAATATTTTATGGATTCTCATTGGGAATACCCAGAGGCACCACTACAACTTTAGTTGGAGAGAGTGGAAGTGGAAAGTCCACAGTTATACGTATTATAGAGAGATTCTATGATCCACAAGCTAGTGAAGTGCTGATAGACAGTGTCAATACCAGGAAGTTTCAACTTCAATGGATTAGGAAAAAAAATGGACTTGTAAGCCAGGAACCTATCCTCTTTGCAAGCACTATTAAAGAGAATCTTGCATATGGTAAAGATGGAGCTACACTAGAAGAAATACATGTTGCTTCAGAGCTTGCTAATGCAACAAAATTTATAAGCATATTGGGACATGTTTTGATTTTTTTTATATATAGATATTGATTATTTCTAAATTTGCTCATTGTGGAGGCCATTGTATATATTAACAATTATAGTTGTTATTTCCGGGGTTTTGATACAATGGTGGGAGAGCATGGTACCCAATTATCTGGAGGCCAAAAACAAAGATTGTAATTGCAAGGGCTATTTTAAAAGATCCCTAAATTCTTCTTCTTGATGAAGCTACTAGTGCCTTGGAAATAGAGTATGAAAAAGTGGTTCAAGAAGCTCTTAATAGAATTATGATAAATAGAACAACATTTGTTGTTTCTCATCATCTAACTACTGTCAGAAATGCTGATATGATTGTTGTGATTCAGCGTGGTTCTATTGTTGAAATGGGGAAAAATTTACAATGCTTCAATCTTTTCACCTTTCTGAATAGTGAATATATGAACAAGCTAGTGTACATTCACTTGATTTTAATTTTTAACTAAACTAGTTCTTCTTCCTTGTGCCATTCATTTTAACACGTTTCTGGCTATGAACTTTGTTAAATGGTTACTCTACACTTCTCATGACACTAATTTTGACTCATGTTTGGTGATGAGTTTACTGAAAGGAATATTCTTACATTCTCCATGCCATCTATTAATGAATCTAAGAAATGTATATTCGGGTCCACACCCTCAGCTCTCCATGAACACTTATGGTGTATATTCCCAGCTTCTACATTTGCAAGAAGAGAATCAATCAAAACAACAACATTCAAATGATCCCGATGAACTCAAAATACATTTGGATGATTCCAATGCTATTAGCAGGGTTGGGAGTCAGAGGTCATTTATTAGAAGGTCTATAAGCAGTACTGGGTCATCTGGAGTTGGTGGCAGTCACTGCTCTTTTTGTTTCCGTTTTCCTTGCCTGCTGAAGAGGGTCTCGAGGAAAATGTTCAGCTAATAACATAGATGAAGATAAATGAAATAACATACTTCAGGAATGTGTTTTTGATATTATCTCTATTCAATTGCAATTAGTTGTTCTCATCTTGATACTGGAACATATTTTTTGGGAAAGTTCTGGCTCTCTTTTGTCTGCATCAGTTATCATCATTATTTTTCCTTATAGCTGGGATTTTTCTGATGATGGTTATATATAACAGTGGATTTTCATTATGTTTATTGATTATCTTCGTACTTAGTGGATTTATTATTCCACGAATTAAGTCTATATTTTCCCTTTCCAGTATATATTTTTCAAAGGTTAAATGAAAAATTATCTGACATTAGCGAGTCAAGGAATTATATATAGTATTTCAGATTTCTGTAATTTTATCTAGGTTCAGTTCCCAAATGGTGGCTATGGGGCTACTGGATCTCACCATTATCCTATACAGAGACAACAATATCAGTCAATGAATTTCTTTATCCCCAGTGGGAAAAGGTGTAGATACTAAGCTGATGTCATGATTAATGCATTCTTCTGCTCCCCATTATAACAATTTTTCCTTTTAAAGGATTTAGTTTCCTTTGATCAAATTTCTAACATTGGCATTAAAGTTTTGATGATTGAGGAACTTTGACACATCTGGTGAACCATATTTTCGGGTGGCAGCCATTCTCTTCAAACATGACTACTGGCCAATTTGTTCTTCATAGTCATGTTATTTTTGGGAAATCTCACTTCTACTAGATTAGTGTGTGTACTATAATTGGATTTACAGTTCTCTTTAATATTTGCTGACACTTGGATTGACTTATTTGAATCATAAGTCCTCCTATGCAATTTGATAAAAAGACATTTTATTTCTCATGTTTTGGAGTTCATGTAACCAAAAAATAATCAGAATTGTTATTACTGTGCAGCTATTGGGAAGCCTCCATCATTGATTTTGAAGGAGAAACTTACTGAAATCCAAGATAGGAAAGGGGTGTTGAAAAAAGCATGCCATTGAACAATTAGGAACAAATATTTGTACCTCATTCTTTTCTAGCTCGAAAAGGTACATTTTTTGGTAATAAAGAATAGACTTATTGAAATAGGGGTTGCTAATGTGGTAAACCAAATTGTATTAGTCCAAATCCATAAATCAAACAAAAAAGAATGAAATAAAGGTTTAATTTTTGAAGAGAGTATTTATATTTCAATCCTATTTTGTTTCCACCACTTTGATTGCATATTTTTCCTTACAGTTGAATTCGAAACCATCATCATGTCCATTGAATCCAAAAGAAGCAAAAGGATTCATACAACAATGTATTATTCTGCACATGAACATCCTAAGAGAGGAATGATCATGCCTTTCTTTCCACTGGCCATATCCTTTAGACATGTACAGTATTTTGTCAACATGCCAGCGGTATGACCTACCTAAACTTTGGTGAATAATGTCCACTATTTGAGCTTGACATATAATTTTAAGAAACCATAATTTAAATGAATACCAAATGGAAGGCCTTCGTGCAATATTGTAAAAAGAACTGAAAACTTTTAACATTGATTTTGACTCTGGTAACTTTCAAGTAGCACTAAGCTGAATGAGAATTTCCGAGGACCTATGAAAATTCTATATCCTGATTCTCATTTTGATCTGGGAAATAGGAAATGAAAGCATTAGGAGCTACAGAGAAGAAGCTCCAGTTGCTAAAAGATGTAATAGGGGAATTTAGGCCAGGCATTTTAACTGCATTAATGGGTCTTAGTGGTGCTGGAAATACAACTCTCATGGATGTGCTATATGGAAGAAAAATGAGAGGTTATATTGAGGGGGTTATACATATCTCTGGATTTCCAAAGGTAGAGAGACATTTTCCTAAGTTTCAGGTTATTATGAGCAAAATGATATTCATTCTCTTCAGATAACTATACGAGAGTCAATATTGTTCACTGCTTACTTGCGCCTTTCACCAGAAATAGATGTCGAGAGCAAGCATATAAAATTTATGGTGATTTTATTCTTAATAATATACTCTTGAGTAAACTGAAATGTTGACATCCAACTGTCAAATTTAGTATAATTTCTTCTTTCATTTGTAATCTTGGGTTTCTTAAAATTGAGATTGCTCTATTTAACATTTGTTTGTGGATGAAGTGATGAAGCTTGTAGAGCTTGATAGCTTGAGAGACACATTGGTGGGTCTTCCTAGTGTGAGTGGCTTGTCAACTGAGAAATATAAGAGACTAACCATTTCTATAGAGCTTGTTGCAAATCCCTCAATCATGGATAAGCCGACATCTTATCTGGATGCCAGAGATGCGACTATTGTGATGCGTGCAGTTAGGAATAGAGTGGAAACAGGCCGAACGGTAGTCTATACACAGGAATCGCCTTGAAGCTCAATTTGAAACATCTTTCTTTTCTGGAGAAGGAAACATTGGTGCAGTCATGCTCTATAGCTTTTGTTCTTCCATTTTTGGATCATCCAATGATTCAGTAGACATTTTAGCATGTGCACTCCTCTCATCCTTATCTCCAATATGCCATTTATCCATATTCTTAGAGGACATTGAATATTCAAACCATGGATCGATATGCTTCTTCTATACCCATTTAGCAGGTTTTGAATAAAACCTTATAAAGGATTTATATGAATCTAAAGACACCACAGGTTTCTTACTACGTCTTGTTTTTGTTGCTTCTTTTTGGATCAATGTGTCTACTTTGAAACATTCCTCATTTCACTTAACTGAATTCTTGTCATTATCAAAGCATTTATTATAATATTTTCATCTGCAAAAATCTTGTATGCATCTTCTTGTCCAATCACACCAATTGCCACTGGATCCACTAAAGCAGTTGCATCCTCCACAACACATGCATACATAGCTTCCTGAGCCCGATGACATCACTTTACCGTCATTTAGAGGGAGGCATGGCAACTTCATCACTCGATAGGATACTTCAGAAATGATATTTATTAGCCTTTGGTGGAAAACACATAGGTATTTCCATAAAAATTGAAGACATCTTCCCATGTGGAAAATCACCTTCAATTTCAAGACTATTAGAACTTAAGATATTATTAGTTCTCAAATGGCATTCATTTATGGCATCACGCTTTCAAAGTTAGCCAAGACTTAGTCCAGAACCCAACTAAAACGGAACTTGTGAAGATTTTTAGCAAATTTGGAATGTGAATTTACTGAAATGCCTTCTGAAAAAGACATTTTAGAAGCTGATGCTAATGCAAGTCTTTAATTGTTGCCAATGGGTTTTTAAACATCCATCTTCATCAACTATTAATCATTTTAAAATTTGGAGTATTTATGTGAGACATGATGAGTATGTGACCATTGAATAATGTCTTGAAAGGGGTGCATTCTATATGCAATGTTACAAAATTTTAAACACAATATTGTATGTTTTCGTCTTAAGCTATATTCTTTTTGAGGCACCTAGAAAAAAATGTATTTGCTGTATATGTGCAGTTAACACACTATCAATGTTAATCCTATCAGAGGTCATCCACTCGTTATCCCTAGCTAGCATTTTGATTTGAACTTTTTCAGATTGTATGGTTTTGCCTTAAGCTTTGATCTTGTGCAGGAACTTGGAAAAAAATGACAAACTGATGTTAATTTATGAAATGAATGTGATCTCTGTGGGTGAAGTAATGTGCATCCACAATATACATCGAAAGAAGAAAGGCGCATTGTATAATTCATGTGGGGTATCATGTCAATATACTAGGTAGAAATATAAATGGGTATAAAAAAAGTAAATGAAAAAATGGATACATGCAATATTTAGTGAAAATAAGGGGTTTTTTTAATTGGGAAGGTATATTGGGAGGGGGTTTAAAAAATTGATTTTGAGAGACATTTTCCAATATTTTTTGAAAATAGGGGTATTTTTTCATATGACATGAAAAAACGTGCTATGGCATGGTTTCACTAACTGAAGACCTCTTGCTCCCAATAAATTTATGCATTGTCCTTCGTGCATAATCAGAACTACGCACATTTACAAATTTGCTATCAAAACTTCAAAATAATTACGTGTATGCCTCTCGCATCACATCCTTCACTGTAGGATTATGTAGGATTGTAATGGGTCCACTGTTTCATGCAACCCCTGGTGTAATAAACCCCATCCATAGCTATCCCTATCCTAAATTCTCATTCCCAATCAACCTTCACAATGCAAGGAACTAGTCCCCTTCTTTGAGCTAATAGTCCCTTAGGCATCCTCCAGTTGCCTTCTAATATTCCAGCATAAGTTGGATAGGAAGTCTCCCAATTAGGATTGTAGAGAGCTCAAATACAAGCTACCATCCTCTTAACACAAGGGTATGCTACCCTAGCAACAGTTTCCCAAGGTCAATTGCATCGAAAGTTCAAATTCATCTATCGCATCTTAGGTCTTCTGTCACAATTATTAGTTTGCTGACATTTCAAGGTTATGGCAATAATGAAGAGAAATGAATGAATTAATTCCAATGAGTGAAGGAATGAACCCCTAATAATATAAATTCTAACTTTTTATATACATGGATTTTTCCCTCTTAATATGTGTTTAATCCACTCTTAAAATAATTTAATATGCTTAATCAAATTAAAGTATGTCCCTTAATCATGGTTTTGGATCTTTGGTTAAATTGAAAAGGCTATAACAACAACTTAAATGCCTCTAGGGTCATTTTCTCTTATCCCACTATCACTTCCCATCTTGTCAAGTCATAACCCTCCATCTCTCTTTGTTCTTCTTATTCTACATCCATCAAATAGTTTATATTAATTTAAAATGTACATATTTACAATATCTTAGTCACCCTGGTCCATTCTTTATGGCTTCTATCCTTTTACATCAATATTTACAAGATTACATACATGATCAAAGTTGGGGTATTGCATATCCCCTACAGAACATCTATGTGGTAATGTGTATGATGAAGAAAATTTCTTAGAGTCATGTACTTGAGTTATTGTTTAACACATTCTTTTAAATCTGTGAATGTTTGAATCGGTTTCAACTATATAGAATGAGTCCAAGCTATGTTTTACTGGCTAGATACGACCCTCAGAGACCCTTTGTTTGTAGTATAATAGGGTAACTCATGTGAAGGAATAATTGTGACCATGGAAAGACGGAAGAGGATGAAGAACTAAAGACCACTCCCTAAGTGTTGAACAAAAGGAAATCATTGGCCATGAAAAGAAGAAAATACCTTAGCCATGGTTATTTCTTGCAGTCTGTAAAACATGTTTCTACATGGTGTTAGTGTCTTGTCTTTGTTGCACTGATGCTTGATGTTATTTATGTTGTTGTGGTATCCTAATTTACTATTGGAGGTTTTGTATAGGTTGAGAAAGAAGAAGACTCACATGAATGAACATGAATAGTGCTAAGGTCAAGCTATCAAAGTCTTTAATTCTATAACCCCTTCTGATTTTGGAAGAGAACGAACCCACAAAAGTGGTTGAGTCCCTATATTCATAGGGATGGTGCTTTGATTTAGTTGTTAAGACTACTAGAGGTTTATCCTATGTACTATTGACAAGAATCCTCATAATTGAGTTGATTGGAACACGTCTATGTAACAATGAAGTTCCAGAAAAAAAATTAGAAGGGTTGAAGCCCCTAACATACACTCAAGGGCCCTCACACAAATTTGAGGGACTTTTTACATGCAATCATAGATGTAAAAAAATGGCTCAACTTTTCTAAATCTAAAATGCCTACTCATTTATTACATCTCATAATGTGCAATCCCTATCCTACCACGAGGAAGACCGCATATGATAGAAAAAGGAAATGCGCATGCATTTTTGTCTAACTAAAACACGTATATGATTTATAAAACATGTTATATTTCCCCATTTCATTTGCATTCCACATTTTCTCCATTGCAACATAAATAATTGACTTGTAGGAATCCAATTGGTCAAATCACGAATGCGATTAGGAAGAATAGAAGCACCATCTTCCATCGCAGGAATCAATATCTTCCATATTAGGTAATTTCATCAAAAACCTTCATTAGTGTAATAAAAATTTAAACCCTAGTTTATGAACTAAAAAAATACCAATACTCATAAATTTTAAATGAATATATATTTAAGAGAATCCTTATGAATCCAAGCCACTATACACAAATATGAAAAGTTTATCAGGTATATAGAACGCATGGATACAAATTAAAAAGGCATTAAGTGGAATCCATATCTTCCCCAAAATACATAAACAAAGATGCGAAGTGGCCTATAGACTCCAAAATTCTTCATGCTACAAAAAGTAATTAGATATAAAAATCCTTGAATAATATATTGAGATTGTATTCATCAATGTCACCCTTTTCTCCCTCCTCTAAGATTGTTGGCGTACTTTTGGTCGACCCAGGTTTATATCCCTTATTCATCAACAAATCCCAACATATTGACCCAACAGAGAAGGACTCCATCGGCAACACCTACGATGTAGATGAAGTCTCACCTGAGATATCTTATGGGGAGAGCTAGAACTAGGTTTCTACAGTTAGGTCATGCATTTCACTCTTATAATACAATCATGTCACTAAACCAAAACCAGGGATTATACTTTTGTTTTCATTAATTCATTCAAGACAATCATATATCCTTCCTTCGACACAAATGGCAACATATAACATAAAGCATTAACATATGTCAACTTAGTACAGTTGCTACACATATATAATCTCATTCACCATTATGTCTATGTGACACATTCATATAGGCTCATTTACATTAAATATGCATTCTACAAAATACAAACATTAAAAAACAGAGACAAGATATAATGTGGAAACCCATCCTAGAAAAACCTCAATGGTGCTCTTCATCTGGTATAAGAATTGGTTTGGAGCCTTTGGTTTGTGCACTCAACTTGCAAACTCTTCTTGTGATATTCTTTGCATTTCATATATTCATATCTCATCTCATGCTCTTTAGTTTTATTCTCTCTCTCTCTCTCTCTTTCTAAATAATTGATCTATACACAACCTGGATCAATTCTCTCCTTTCCTTTGTCTTCTCAATTCTATATTATCGATCAACAACTAACAACAACAAACCAACAAACAACACATCTTGGTTTCGTTCTTTTATAATATTTTCTTCTTTTACGATTCTTGATTCAACTATAAACTAAATCTTTATTGTCAGTCGGCAATCTATCTTTCTATTTTAATAAATTCACTTACATCCAAAAATAGGAATTATTGGCCCAAAATAAAATCAAGCTTCAATTCTAAAATTAAGCTTTTAGTCTAACCAACTCTTTCCCAAAAATCAGTCGAACCCTACTTTTCAACTGCTTTATTCCTCTTCTATCGCAACTCCTTCAGCCGCAACTCCTTTTGTCGTGAATTTTCGTAATATTATGAACAGAATGTTCATCTTTCTGATCATTATTCTTTTTCTATTTTCTTTTCTTTTCTTAGGTCCAACAATCTCCCAATACTATCTTGTGGCTCATCTAGAGTCACATCAATCTAAAACTTTTCTTATTGTGACCTTGCTATGAAAATATTTCTTTTTACTACTTGTTCAGTTTCCTGTCACACTTAATATTTCAATGTCTTCAATTTTTACACAATTTTGGGGCTGATGCGTTCCAAAGTTCGCAATCCTATCGACTCCAAGGCTTGTCGCACATTTTGATGTACAAGTTGAATGATACATGTGAATTTATATGCTTCCACTTTAAGTTCTGCGACCCGATCGTTCCTTTTCTATTGATGCATTCCAATTATTTCTACCTTCCACTATAAAATATTAATCTCAATAGTATTTCTCATCTTTTAAGTTGTTTCCAGCTTTTTTAGTTCATTCTTTAGTTTATTGAATTCTGCATCAGCAGTATGAAACTGCTCTGTTACTTGTTCCAATTCTTCATCATTGATCAAAGCTTCCCATAATGGAGAAACTTGCTTGACTACTTTGGCACAAAGTGGCCTCTTCGATCTTCATCCCAGCCTCAGCTACTTCTTTTCTTTGTTCTTCCAGTACCTCTGGAGATGTACTGGGCTTCATCTATGATTCCAACTCCATGTCCCATTTAGGGAGGTTCTTGACTACTTCACTAAGTCATCAAAATACTTTGGCCTTTGAAAACATTTCTTTGGTAATGTGTTCATCTACAAAATACCTACAATCTAGTGTGACATCCACATATAGCCGATGCCTATATTCCTGCAATGTTTTTTCTTGTTATTCTGTGGTTTGGAATGTAATCTTCATTTTCTTGACAATTTTGTAAGACAACTTGACCTGATTAACCAATGCACGCTCTCTAGTCTTGATTTATTATTCTGCAACATTCTAAATAACATGCACTTCATACATCAGTAGAAAATAGAAATTCATAGTGACATGATGAAGGTCTTTGACCATGGTATTCAGCTTTGGCTTGCCTAGGACAATTTCTTGACTGAGTACTTGAATCCTTATTGGTGGATTTGGCGTCAATGATGCCACAACAAGTTTCTCCTCTGATGGACTAGTTTGATCAAGCAACATAGTCTAGTATGGCACTTGGCCAACTTCCACTCGTACTTATTTCACTGTAGAACATAGTTTCTACAATAATTCAGTTATGATGCTTCTTAATTCGATATGTCACTCATCCATTTTTTTGTAGATTTCCTTGGCGGATTCTTTCATTGTTTCTGCCAGAAGGATGTAATCATCATTGGTGAGGCTAATAACTCCAGATGACAAGTTGAATTTCCTCCTCATTAATCTCTTCTCAAAATTCTCTGAGGGATTTCTCTTATCTCCTAGCATTGGATTTGTTGAGGTCCTACTAGAATCATCTTCACTATGAGGGTGATAGATTTGTTGATTCTCTTCCACTAGTAGATCTCCTCCCTGGTCTCTATTCTTATTTGTGGATGGGTCATCCTGTCATGGCTCTTCTTTTGCATATAGTTGATCATCTACTATAGGAAATTTCCACTCTGTTCATGAATGATTGACTCAAATTCAGCAACAGATAACTAAAACTGTGTGGTGAAACATTACTTATGCGGGTCTTGTCACGGCTCAAAAAAGATGTGATGAGCCCCCACCAAAAATATTATAATATTATGAAACCGCTCAATTGTTTCCTCTATTATTTGCGACTATTTTCTAACAAAATGCTAGGATTCCTCGACTTGTAGATAAAACTCAACATTACTATCTCACTTCTACTCAAGTTTCTCTTTGTCGAACTGTATATTATGGTTTCAAGCTCCTCGACATTGGACTGGAACATATATTACTTAGTAGTTTTGTGGTTCTTCCAATGTGACAAAATAAATTAAAAGCAATAAAAAAATAGTCGAAAGGGTTACCCTTTTCCTGCACTTCTACAACATATTCTAATAACTCATTTAGTAGATAGGTTGACCAGTTGAGTTGGACACGTGCTGCACACTACTCTATCACAACAATTGTTCTAGAGGTACATTAGTTGGGTCACATTTTTTTCAGAAGTTTGCAGGATAGAACCTTAGCTGTGAAACAAACAACTGTGTCATTTATAGAGGCGATGACGAAGCCTATTTTATCCCTTGTTAGCTCATACTTATCCTTCATTTTGTTTGTCAATGTTGTATATTGGTTTTTCCATACAAAGAATGGTGTTGGGTTGACTCTTGCAAGGGGAATCCTTGTGACCGACACTATTAGAATGATTTCCACTAAAATAATTCTATTGAGCCACAAACATCCACCATGGAAACATACTAGAAACTACTTAACGAAGACATGTACTTCTGCTATGTGGCTGAAATGCGACATGTATGACGAGCGATAATAATATAGATCTATCTAATCCTCTTTCCCATTCCATTGGAATTATGTGGATAGGGCCATCCTTTGTTTCTCGAAGAGTATTCAGGTATCTTTCCATCACCAGTTCATGGAATTTGCATGACCTTGCAATAAATGGAAAGGTGGCAATGCTTTCCATCACATGGAGAAATATTTCTAATCATTACCAGGAAACCACCAATCAAACCATCACTTCGTTTGTCATTTCAATGGTATTTATTGTGCATTAATTACAAAAGTGACCAAAAAGTATGCTGCAAAAATCTCTCGTGTCCTCACATTAACTGCTAGCCAACTTTCACTTGTGACTAAAATTCATTGGGCGACATAAATTATTTTGATGCGACAGGCATAGAGCCTGTGGCAAGAATTCTTTACTTGTGACAGACAGAGAGTCGGTGATAACTTTTGTTTTTTGACACCATATAGATAGTCTATGACACTTTTCTTTTTCTCTGATAGACATAGAGTTTGTGACATTTTTTCATCTTCCATGACAGACAGAAATTCTATGACCAAAAACTCATAAAACAAAAATGCTCATAATTTTTGGAGAAATAAAAATCATAAAGAACACTCATAAATTTGTGAAATTTTTTTGTTTCTTTTCTCTTTTCTCTTTTTTGTTTTGTTTGAATTTTCAAATGACCAAATTATGGCTATCCTAGAAAGTGTTTATCTAACTTCCATTCCCCTATCCCTTGAAAGGTGTACCATCTAAATTTACAATTATACTACTCCTCCTTCAGTAATCTGCATGATTATATATGGTCCTAGCCAATGTGTTATGAGATTGCCATGATGTTTGAAAAATTTACTGTGATACTAGAGAAAAATATCTCCAATGTGAAATTACTTATTCTTAATATGTTATTCGTGCCAATATTTCTGTCGCACCTTCTCAACATTCTGATCATAGCTTGGGACAAAAAGATCCTCCTCTAGCTAAACCAACTGCAACAATATTTATTTTTCAATGCAAACATCAGTCATTTTAGTAATTGCATATATCCTTAGACCGAGTAAAATTTCCATCGGCATGATAAACTCTTGTCATAAACCAATCAAAATGGAGTTTGGTCTGCCAATATTTTACAGTTGGTGTGATATGCCCATAACAATGCAGGTACTTTATGATCCCAATCATATCTTTGAACATTATATATCTTTGTCAATGTATTCTCCAACATTTTACTGCAGGCCTCGACAACACCATTCGCTTGTGGGTGATATTGTGTCATCTTCATGTGCTTAATTTGGAATTCTCCAGTTAATATTTCAATCAATTGATTCACAAAGTGTGTGCATTGATCACTTATCAAAATCTTCAGGAATCCAAATCACTTATCATTTTCAGACAAACATATCGCATCGTTTGTAGTACAATCCTTTACTGGCGTTGCTTCATCCCATTTATCCAAATAATCTATCGTAGTGATAATGTATTGTGCACCTATTATTTTCCCTAGTGGATTAATAGGTCTGACAAAATAAACAAACCATTTGTCAAATTCTTGTGAAGTTATCCTGCTTGTAATATCTTTCACATTGTAGCTTTCCCAACATAATTTTCTCTTGCAACATTGACATGTGCTTCATTCAATACCATTGGTCGCTCATGCTCCAATACATAGCGATGAAGAATTTCATATCATAACATTTTGTATAACTATCCCACGATCAACTGGAAATCCACAACTCGTACAACTAATTATTTCTTCTACACTGTAGTGAATTTGTCTAGTGCATATACCATACTCAAGAGTTTTATAATATCTCTACAATGATCGTCAAACATCTTGACCGCAAATGATTGTGCATTGGGAAGACTATCGTTGAGATTACCCGATGAGTCTTTTTTTCTTTCTAGCCTCAAGAGATGGCTTGGTCCTGAATTCAGTTGACTCGGTTTAACAATAATTTCAAAGTGAAATTCCTATAAGAGGATAATCCATCGAAAAATATTCCCCCCAACACTGGCTTATTGACCAGATATTTCAACGAAGAATGGTCAGTGTACATCTTGAGATGTCCTCCCTGTAAATATTGTGAAATATTTGGAAGCACATACACCATAGCCAAGCCTTCTCTTTCGATCATGGTAGAATTCTTTTCTGCATTTGAAAATTTTCTACTAGCATTGGCAACAAAATGATCAATAGAACCTTCGCCAGGTTGTGCTAGTACAACACTGAGTGAAAGAGACGATGCATCAACGTGTACATGAAACTCTTTCTTCATGTCTGGAAAAACTAGTATGGGTGTTGTAACCATATTATTCTTCAGGACATCCATACTCTCTTGGAATTTTTATGTCCACTAAAACCTAACATATTTCTTCAATTATTTCTCCATAGGAGCAGTCACCTCTGCATAACCTTTGATAGATTTCCGATAGTACCCTGTATGTATCTGAGTTGTTCTCAACTTCTTTACTGTCACAGGTGGTGTTAGGTCGACAATGATCGCAATTTTAGCAGGATCCACCAAGATTCCATCCTGGGAAACAAAATGGCCCAAGATAATTACAAACATAGCACAAAACTACACTTCTTTAGATTCAGAGAAATATGATGCTTTCGACATTGTTCCAACATCATTTTGAGGATATTAATATGACCTTTTATAAGCCCAAATACCGTCCATTCATCAATATAGACTTCAAGAAACTTATGAATAAAATATTTTAAAGCAACCACAACTATCTTGGAAAATATATCAGGACCATTCCTGAGTTAAAAGGGCATCACTGTATGTTGGAAACATCCCCACTCCATCGCAAAGGTTGTTTAGTGTATATCCTACTTTGCAATTCTGATATGATGGTAATAATAGAATCCATCACTAAATGAATAGACCTCTTAAACATCGACATATTCGAATACTTCATTTGTAAATGGGGTCGAAAATGGGTCATGCAGGCATGCATCATTCAGTTTCCTTAGGTCGACATAGATAGGAACTTCACCAGTAGTTTTCTTATCTCGTACAACCATTGGGTTGGTCCACTTGGATTCTTCAATAGGAGTCTATGATTCATGCATCCATCATTCAATCTAACTTTTCCTTAATGTTTTCTTTGTACCATGGATTGAGTTGATATGGTTGTTGCTTAACACGTTTTGCATCGGGATTCAGTGGCATCTTCATTTCTCCAAGATCTATCACAATTCCCTTCATTTCAGAAAACTTAGTGGGGAATTTATCTTGAAAATTAAGCAATAGGTATGTAATATTTCCAAATAATCTCAAATATTAGAAAAATTTAGATTCTCTCAGGAGCCAATGTTTACTTTATTTATCTTCAACGGATTTAGAAACTTGTCACTTGAAACAACTGATCCTTCCACCGTGTGATGACCTTCAAAATCTAGAATATTTATTTCATGGGGATCCTCATCATTAGGTTCCCATGTTACATTATAGCACTCTATCAAGTGCTGGACTCTCGCACCGCTCTGATTGAACTGCACCATCTATATAGGAATATCTTCAAGGTTCTTCGTCTTGATTACTTGTAGAGAAGCATCAATCAAAGAATGATCATCAACAAATTAAAACATCTAGGTTAAACTGGTATCTAATTCTTTCTATTCTACTATTCCTCGTCGCATCTCAACACATGTATACCAGTTCCTTGGTATCATGTCCAATCTATGTATAAACAAGTGGACCCATTCCTATCGCAAACATGCCTACCATGTCGCACGGCAATGCTCAATGTGCTCGACAGGACTAGTAAGTCCTATGTATTTATGTCCAATGTTTATCACCTTCTCTCCAAATTGGCCTTCCATTAATCTCTGGCATTTGGGCCATTCTGAGATAGACTGTTTATGTGGGACCCACCATCAAGTAGGTGTAGCCTTCAATGCAAATTCCAAAGCTAACGAGCACTAGGGTTCTATTATTTTTTCTTCAAATTATGTTAGAAAATATTATAGGTTAGGAAATTCCTCTTAGGTATTTATATCACATACCTCGATAGCTACTCGTCACACGAAGTTTGTAATTCTTGTGCATCTTCTCATTAACACTTCATGCAATGGCATCTGTTAGTTTCCCAAAGATTCTCTAGAATCCGATATGCGGGAACTGATTCTTTTCCAACAAAGTTTATTGTTAACCATTGGATTCACATAATCATCAATTGTAGAAGCAATGTTATAGGTATGGTCCATATATTTATCTTTCCCTTCACTATTCACTTGCTCGACATATATCTGGCTTTTTAGAGGATAAAGCAGTGTGAACAACCTCAACTCTTCATCTTCAAGAGTTAATATCCTCTTCTTGAAATTGATAATAGTTTGTTATAAATGGCCCAATAATTCCGCATAAGCGTAGGATATGGATTTGTATCATCAACAATGTCGATCACCTCAAAGTCCTCATAAGTGCAAAGTCCTTCTATCTCGATAGGAACTTGATTCAGTCGAGTGATAGGTAAAACCTTTAAGTAATTTGCTAATATAAGCTTGACATGATACCATAGTAGTCTCAAATTTCCCATACTCTCCCATGTTTTTCTAGTAAGAATGTTAACATATGAACGCAAGTCCAAAATAATATAGTCCATGTCATAATATCCTATCTGGGCATTCATTCTTAGTTCATGACTAGTTTTCAATATTTTCCCAATCTGGTTAACCCTCCCTTTTGGTCAGAAATCTTCTTGAGGTGATTCTATCAAAGTTTCAATTATTCTATAGAATATTTATCATGTATTAGTACTAAACAACTCTAAACAATTACTTCAGTTTACTAACATTTTTTGTCAGTTTCTTCTAGAATTGTTGGTCGAATCATTGAGGCATCTCCAATATTGGTCCTTTATTTGGTTCAATAGAAGAAGTCGATGCTTGATTTTCCTCATTGAAATCATGTCGTGCATCCAAGGATATATCCTTTTCATGTTGGACATTGAATGGTATTTTTGGTTGCACTCTTGATTTTCCATATAGTGCTTCTTGATATGCTCCCATCGCAGCACCTCCTCTTGTTACGACAACACTAATTGGCTCCCCTGGTTCAACATATATATTTTTAATGTTCATGTTGGGATTCTAATGTGGGTTCTAGTTTCCCATGATCCTAGCCTTCCATTTCACAATCAACCGAGGGAATTATTAGGCACTATGGTCAAAATATTTACAATATGAATAGGTTGTAGTGGGACTTGTGTATCCCATAGAAAAGTGTCCAGGATGTCCAGAATTATAACATATAAATTGGCGTATAATGCGATCAAACCCTCCTCCTCATCCTCAACATATAAAAATTCTGTCCCATGGGTTGAGGGTATTGTGTTTGTTGATATTGGGCCCGACGGTACTGGTTCTGAGGAAATTGTTCTTGAGCTCACTTAGCTTGCATTTGTTTGTCATTCTTCATCAAGTACACGTCGACTATTTTCTCTTGCAGTGGATGATATGATCTGCAATCATTTTATTCATGGACCACTGATAGATATAACTTATAGTATATACTAGCTCTCCCACTTATGATTTTATGTAAGTATAATCATTCTTTTGAATAATGTCCTCTGGTCTGGCATATTCTACACCAAGGAATCACTGGTGTATTCATCAGTTTCCATGCTCCAGATGCGACATAATTAATAAGTGATAGGAATTTTTATATATGATGTCCTTTGGTTTTGCATCTGGTACATCATAGTTCTTCTTGTAATTCCTTTTCTTTCGTGATGTCCTGAAGTTGCAATGAAAAGTTGGAAAGTCACAACTAGATCTGCATCATTTGTGCACCAGTTTCTTTAACCGTTGAGGCTTCCAACTTCATGGAGATCTCAAGAGACTCACTCTGTGTTATGATATTTTGCTGCATCAAAGGAATACATATGTGTAGTAACATTGCCGCAATAAACCATTATTTCTCCTAGGCGTATCACATCTAAAAGATTACTTTATCCATTAAAGTCTTGAATCTTTGGTCGAATTCCCAAACAAAATATGTAGGTAACTGCTTAGTTTCTTTGATTTTCATAATACACTGCGACTTAGATTTTGGCTTCCTAAGCTCATCTATTAATTCTTCCTAGATTTGATCTAATGTATTCTGTAGGATTCCTATTGGAACCACCTACAATTTCATGTACTAGTCTAATGCATGACCTCTGAGGTTTGTGATCATCTGAGATTTCTTAATGGCCTCATCTTGGGCCTGTTGCACGGTCCATATGGATTCACACAGAAACTAATTTTTTTGAAGGTATTCTAACCCATTTTCATTAAATAATGGTAGCTTTATATCATTCCAAACCATTCTTTCTATCTTTGGTACTGTCGAACCAAAGATTTCGCTAGTGGGAGTTCCCTAAATTCTATTTCCACTATTACTGTTAGTATGATTAGCAATACCGTTGGGTGATTTGTTTCTAGATATTACCTGAGGAGATTTACACAATTCCATGGGTATGTTGTAATCTTAATCTAGATCTAGTATTTCTTCTTAATCCACAGTTTCAAATATTTCAGATAGCGACCTCTACGAACTTGGAAAAAATCTCTTTCTATCTCACTGTATGATTTTATCGCGTCAACTGTAATTGCATTGAAATATCCACCCATAATATTATCGACCCATAAATTGATATCCCTATCACCCTATTTAACCGCTCGATCAACTAAGGACTCCACTCTGTCGGTTCTCCTCCTTGGAATTTTTTCTTCTAGGTTGCTAGCTTCAATAACCACTCATGCGATATGATGGAAAATTCGCTAAATAAATATCATGAATGTCCATGTAAAGGTATCACTCCAACAATTGAGTCAGGATCAGTCATGAACTTTCACTTTCCTCCTGTGCAAACTTTAGTTTCTTGTAATCAACCCAATATTGAATTTACATCTTCTTCGGGTGCCAAAACATATCCTCCTTGGAATGAGTCATGGTCCTGACAACATATCCATTTGCTGGCATACTTCCTATTGACCAAAGTTTAGATCCCTTGTTCGTCAACAAATTCCAAGATATTGGCCCGATAGAGTAGGAATATGTTGGCAACAACTATGACACAAATGCGTTTTCACCTATTATATATTATGGGGACTACGAGAACTAGGTTTCTACAGTTATGTGGAGGATTTTACTCTTACAATAATATCAAATCACTCGATCGAAACCATGAAACATATTACTTATGTTTTGATTCATTTATTCAAGATAATCATCTATTGTTCTGTTAACATATATGATAGAATATAACATAAATAATTAACATATGCTAACTTAGTACAATGCAACACATATACAGGTTTATTCACCATTAAGTATGTGCAACACATTTAGATAAGATCATTTACATTAAATATGCATTTGACATGATGCAAACAGTAAGACATATCGATACATGATATAACGTGGAAACCCATAGGAGAAAAAACGCAAAGGTGCTCTTTATAGTTTGGTAGCTTGGTCTACGCACTCACCTTGCATACTCTTCTTTTGATATTATTTAAAATTCATACATTCATATCTCTCCTCATGCTCTCTATTTTTGGTCTCTCTCTCTCTCTCTCTCTCTCTCTCTCTCTCTCTCTCTCGATAGTCGATCTGCACACATCCTGGATCAATTCTCTCCTTTCCTTCATTTGCTCAAATCTCTTTATTAATGATCAAAAACTAAAAAAATCCAACCAATGACCAACATAGATTGGGTTCATTCTTTTATAATATTTTCTGTTTTTACAATTATTGATTCAACCATCGATTGACTCTCAATTGTTAGTCGACATGATATTTCTATTTTAGTACATTCAGTTACATCCAAAAATAGGCGTTATCGGCCCAAAATACAATCATGATTTACTACTAAAAGAAGGATTTTAGTCCGACTAACTCTTTTCCAGAAATCAGTCAAACTCTGCTTTTCGACTGCTTTATTCCTCTTCTGTTGCAGCTCCTTATGTCTTGACTTTTCCTTGTCTTCCAAATAGAATCTTGCGAGCAGAATGTTTATATTTCCGATTATTATTATATTTGTTTCTTCTCTTCGTTTCCTAGGGCGAACAAGGCTCTATCCCTTGATTCTACCCAAAATATTGAAGTTTTCCCTCCAAGGAAATTAGTCGATACCCTATAGTTTTGATGAACCTTTCTAATCCAGACATTAAAATAAGATAGAGAAGCTTCCCATGCTTAATAAGTGATTTAACTAGAGTGAAGGGTACATTTTTGTTAAGGCCATGATAGAGCATCTAAACAATAATAACCACCAACATAAAAGTACATACAAAGGTTGATGTGCTTGATTTCATGCCAATGTCATGCACTCATACATCATAATATCCATTAGAAACCTTGCAATCCTAAAATATTGAAAACTGTTAAGTCTATTGAATTCTAGATCGATTTAAAATTCTACTTTTTGAGTATGAATTCAAATGAGGCTGGAAAAACTCTCAAGCATTCTCAATGAACGTCTAGCATGAAACACATTGGTTTATTCTGGCAACTTTCTCTCACAAGTAACAATGTGTTCCATACATGGATCTTGAGGATTTTAAAGAAAATGCTGACATACCATCTTAGATTTAAAATAATGTAACTATAAATTTATGACATGGCAAATTTAACACATCTAAAAATTTAAATTAGTATATGTATACAACATAAATTCAAGATGTGAAAATGTTATGTCTATTCGTTAGTGTAATTGTTCAATTTGAAATTTGAAATTATAAATAGTTCACAACATTATTTATTGTACGCTAGTTTTACATTTTTCATTTCTTAGGTCAATGTCATTATAATATGTGTATTTTTCTAATGATTTTATTTCTTTATTTTTTATTGCAATGGATTCCATGGATCCATACATGGATATTCTGAGAGTGATTTCCTGCTTGAGAGAGATTGGTGCCACATGGAGAGGCAGAGACTAAATCTTCCGCTCCTTGGCACAATCATTGGATGCCATTGTGGACACCATATCCACTCTATTAAACCTCTGTACAACATAACATTTCACATAAAAAGGAAAAGGAAAAAATATGCAAATGGCTTGAGCTCAAATGAAGTGAAAAATATAGAGATCACCAAGGAGGAAATATTTTCATTGTTTGGATTCCTTGGAAAGGATGAGATTCCAATCACCAACATAACACACAATTTCATTGGGTGGTGCACTTATCCACCATTCCAAGAGAATTTCATGGATTTAAGGTACATGGTTTTTTATATTCCACCACACAACAACATGGAACTTCCACTATACTTCCTCGAGAAGATACATGTCAAGTTGATGCTGGAAAAACATGTCAACTATTTTGATATCTTATAGCTCTAGGGTGTTAGTATAGGGATTCCCCAAAACCATCCCGATTCTAGTTTTATATATTCCAATAGATCCATGACTCCACCTCACATCTAGATACCTATGGTAGATGTCCATATTGCACATCAGATAATTCACCGATCACTGGAGACATTTCTGATTTTAGGTAAGGGGATTGTCCACCATAGCACTGCTACTGTCTAAAAAGGGCCGTATTCCTCTGGTGGGGTACAACCATGATCTCGATATTGAATAGGACGGTATATTGGTGGGGGTATACTGACATCCCATATCCCCCACATTGAGACACACATGTGCATGACATGTGGTCAGTCCTTCAATGGTCATGGGGTAACACATGCTACCTTTATGATGACTTCCAATTAGGTAAGTATATTGTTAAAAATAATTTGTTTCAAATTATTTTTTTCCATATTGTACACACATTAATATTTTCAATTTACATATAATTTTTAATCTTCCAAGAGCTTGATGCCTCTACGCAGGGGCTAGCAGTCCCACAATCTACGAGGGTGTTTATGTACCAAGTGTTGTCATTTATGAGGAACACATAACTAGAACTAAATTCATATTCAAACATGTCATTTTGTTAATACATGTTAGTTCATTAATGTTATAGTATCTAATATTTACAATTTTGAAGTTGTAAGAACTAGATACTGAGTAGGATGAGGAAGACATTGACCTTAGTGATATCCCCGTGAGTGGACTGTTTAATTAATTATTGAAGAGTGTAGTATACTATACAAGATAAAATATGTATTTATTTGATATATACTTGGATAAGAAGCATAATGAAATGGATTCTCATGCTGAAAATAAAAGATGATTCTCACAAACTTTAAAAAAATATGTAGATCCCATATTAAAAACTTATTGGATTATTCAAGAGAAGTCTCTCTGCGACTTCTCTTGAATATTGATTTTTCTTGATTACTTGTAGAGAAGCATCAATTAAAGGATGATCATCAAAAAATTAAAACATCTAGGGGAAACTGGTATCTACTTCTTTCTATTCTACTATTCCTCGTTCCATCTCAACACATGTATACCAGTTCTTTGGTATCATGTCCAATGTATGTATAAGCTAGTGGACCCATTCCTATCGCAGACATGACTACCATGTCGCACAAAAATGATAAATGTGCTTGATAGGACTAGTAATTCCTGTGTATTTATGTCCAATGTTTATCACCTTCTCTCCAAATTGGTCTTCCATTAATCTCCGGCATTGGGGCAATTATGAGATAGACTGTTTATGTGGGACCCACCATCAAGTAGGTGTAGCCTTCAATGCAAAGTCCAAAGCGAATAAGCACTAGGGTTCTATTATTTTTTCTTCAAATTATGTTAGAAAATATTCTAGGTTAGGAAATTCCTCTTAGGTATTTATATCACATACCTCGATACCTACTCGTCACACGAATTTTGTAATTGTTGTGCATCTTCTCATTAACACTTCATGCAATTGCATCTGCTAGTTTTCCAAATATTCTCTAGAATCCAATATGCAGGAACTAATGCTTTTCCAACTAAGTTTACTATTAGCCGTTGGATTCACATAATCATCCATTGTAGTAGTAATGTTATAGGTATGGTCCATATATTTATCTTTCCCTTCACTATTCACCTGCTCGACATATATCTAGCCTTTTAGAGGATCAAGTAGTGCGAACAACCTCAACTCTTCATCTTCAAGAGTTAATATCCTCTTCTTGAAATTGATAATAGTTTGTTATAAATGGCACAATAAGTACGCATAAGCATAGAATATGGATTCATATCATCAACAATGTCAATCACCTCAAAGTCTGCATAAGTCAAAAGTCCTTCTATCTTGATAGGAACTTGATTCAGTCAAGTGATAGGTAAAACCTTTAAGTAATTTTCTAATATATGCTAGACATTATGCCATAGTAGTCTCGGATTTCCCATACTCTCCCATGTTTTTCTAGTAATAATGTTAACATATGAACCCAAGTCCAAAATAATATAGTCCATGTCATAATATCCTATCTGGGCATTCATTCTTAGTTCATGACTAGTTTTCAATATTTTCCCAATTTGGTTAACCCTCTCTTTTGTTCGGAAATCTTCTTGATGTGATTCTATCAAAGTTTCAATTCCTCTATAGAATATTTATCATGTATTAGTACTAAACAACTCTAAACAATTACTTCAGTTTACTAACCTTTTTTGTCAGTTTCTTCTAGAATTGTTGGTCGAATCATTGAGGCATCTCCAATATCGGTCCTTTATTTGGTTCAATAAAAGAAGTCGATGCTTGATTTTCCTCAGTGAAAACATGTCGACCGTCCAAAAATATCGTGTTGGACATTAAATGGTGTTTTTGGTTGCACTCTTGGTTTTCCATATAGTGCTTCCTGATATGCTCCCATCGCAGCACCTCCTCTGGTTATGACAACACTAATTGGCTCCATCGGTTCAACATATATATTTTTAATTTTCGGGTTGGGATTCTAATTTGGGTTCTAGTTTCCCATGATCCTAGACTTCCATTTCACAATCAAACAAGGGAATTATTAGACAGTATGGTCAAAATATTTACAATATGAATAGGTCGTAGTGGGATTTGTGCAGCCCATAGAAAAGTGTCCAGGATGTCCACAAATATAACATATAACTTGGCCTCTGATGCGATCAAACCGTCCTCCTCATCCTCAACATCTAAAAATTTTTCCCGCTGGGTTGAGGGTATTGTGTTTGTGGATATTGGGCCCGAGGCTATTGGTTTTGAAGAAATTGTTCTCGAGCTCACTTAGCTTACATTTGTTGTCATTCTTCATCAGGTACATGTCGACTATTTTCTCTTGCAGTGGCTGATATGCTCTGCAATCGTTTTCTTCATGGACCACTGATAGATATAACTTACAGTATATACTAGCTCGCCCACTTATGATTTTATATAGAGTATAATCATTATTTTGAATAATGTTCTCTGTTCTGGCATATTCTACACCAAGGAATCACTTGTGTATTCATCAGATTCAGTGCTCCCGATGCGACATAATGCATAAGCGATAGGAATTTTTCTATATGATGTCCTTTTTTTTGCATCTGGTACATCATATTTCTTCTTGTAATTCCTTTCCTTTCTTGATGTCCTGAAGTTGCAATGAAAATTTGGAAAGTCATAGCTAGATTTGCATCATTTGTGCACTAGTTTCTTTAACCATTGAGGCTTCCACCTTCATGGATATCTCAAGAGCCTCACTCTATGATATGATATTTTGTTGCATCAAAGGAATACATATGTGTAGTAACATTGCCACAATAAACCATTATTTCTGCTGGGCGTATCACATCTGAAAACTTACTTTAGCCATTAAAGTCTTGAATCTTTGGTTGAATTCCCAAACAAATAATGTAGGTAATTGCTCAGTTCCTTTGATTTTCATAATACACCGCGACTTAGATTTTGGCTTCCTAAACTCATCTATTAATTGGTCCTGGATTTGATCTAATGTATTCTATAGGTTTCCTACTGGAACCACCTAGAATTTCATGTACTAGTCCAATGCATGACCTCTGAGGGTTGTGATCATCTGAGATTTCTTAATGGCCTCATCTTGGGCCTGTTTCACAGTTCATATGGATTCACAAAGAAACTAATTTTTTTGAAGGTATTCTAACCCATTTCCATTAAATAATGGTAGCTTTATATCATTCCCAACCATTCTTTCTATCTTTGGTACTGTCGAACTAAAGATTTCACTAGTGGGAGTTCCCTAAATTATATTTCCACTATTACTGTTAGTAGGATTAGGAAAACCGTTGGGTGATTTGTTTCTAGAGATTACCTTGGGTTATTTACATAGGGCCATGGGTATGCCGTAATCTTAATCTGGATCTAGTATTTCTTCTTAATCCACAATTTCAAATATTTCAGATAGCGACCTCTATGAACTTGGAAAAAATCTCTTTCTATCTCACTGTATGATTTTATCGCGTCAACTAAAATTTCATTGAAATCTCCACCCATAATAAGATCAACCCATAAATCGATATCCCTATCACCTTATTTAACCACTCGATCAACTGAGGACTCCACTCTGTCGGTTCTCCTCCTTGGAAATATTTCTTCTAGTTTGCTAGCTTCAATAACCACTCATGCGATATGATGGAAAATTTGCTAAATCAATATCATGAATGTCCATGTAAAGGTATCACTCCAACAATTGAGTCAAGATCAGTCATGACCTTTCACTTTCCTCCTGTGCAAACTCTAGTGTATTGTAATCAACCCAATATTGAATTTACATCTTCTTCGGGTGCCAAAACATATCCTCCTTGGAATGATTCATGGTCCTGACAACATATCCATTTGTTGGCATACTTCTTGCCGACCCAAGTTCAGATCCCTTATTCGTCAACAAATTCCAAGATATCGGCCCGATAGAGCAGGAATATGTTGGAAACACCTATGACAAAAATGAGTTTTCACCTATTATATATTATGGGGACTACTAGAACTAGGTTTCTACAGTTATGTCAAGGATTTTAATATTACAATAATATCAAATCACTCAACCAAAACCATGAACTATATTACTTATCTTTTGATTCATTCATTCAAGATAATCATCTATTGTTCTGTTAACATATATGACAGCATATAACATAAATCATTAACATATGCTAACTCAGTACAATGCAACACATATACAGGTTCATTCAGCATTAAGTATGTGCAACACATTCAAATAAGATCATTTACATTAAAGATGCATTCGACATGATACAAACATTAAGACACATAGATAAATGATATAACGTGGAAACCCATATGAGAAAAACCATAAAGGTGCTCTTCATAGTTTGGTAGCTTGGTATACGCACTCATCTTGCATACTCTTATTTTGATATTATTTAAAATTCATACATTCATATCTCTCCTCATGCTCTCTGGTTTTGGTCTCTCTCTCTCTCTCTCTCTCTCTCTCTCTCTCAATAGTCAATCTGCACAAATCCTGGATCAATTTACTCCTTTCCTTCGTTTCCTCAAATCTCTTTATTAATGATCAACAACTGACAAAAACCAACCAATGACCAACATAGATTGGGTTCATTCTTTTATAATCTTTTCCATTTTTACAATTATTGATTCAACCATCGACTGACTCTCAATTGTTAGTCGACATGATATTTCTATTTTATTACATTTAGTTACATCCAAAAATAGGCGTTATCGGCCCAAAATACAATCATGTTTCCATAAATCAATCGAACTCTGCTTTTCGACTGCTTTATTCCTCTTCTATTGCAACTCCTTATGTCTTGACTTTTCCTTATCTTCTGACCAGAATCTTGCGAGCAAAATGTTTATATTTCCAATTATTATTCTATTTCTTTCTTCTCTTCTTTTCCTAGGGCCAACAAGTCTCTATCCCTTGATTCTACCCAAAATCTTGAAGTTTTTCCCTCCAAGGAAATTAGTTGATACCCTATAGTTTTGATGAACCTTTCTAATCCAAACATTAAAATAAGATAGAGAAGCTTCCCATGCTTAATAAGTGATTTAACTAGAGTGAAGGGTACATTTTTGTTAAGGCCATGATAGAGGATCTAAACAATAATAACCACCAATAGAAAGGTACATACAGAGGTTGATGTGCTTGATTTCATGCTAATGTCATACCCTCATACATCATAGTATCCATTAGAAACCTTGTAATCCTAAAATATTGAAAATTGTTAAGTCTGTTGAATTCTAGATCGATTCTAAAATTCTACCTTTTGCGTATGAAGTCAAATGAGGTTGGAAAAAATCTCAAGCATACTCAATGAATGTATAGCATCAAACACATTGGTTTATTCTAGCAAATTCCTCTCACAAGTAACAATGTGTTCCATACATGGATCTTGAAGATTTTAAAGAACATGCTCACATACCATCTTAGATTTAAAATAATGTAACTATAAATTTATGACATGGGACTTTAACACATAAAAATTTAAATTAGTATATGTATACAACATAAATTCAAGATGTGAAAATGTTATGTCTATTCGTTAGTGTAATTGTTCAATTGTTCAATTTGAAATTATAAATAGCTCATGGCATTATTTATTGTACGCTAGTTTTACATTTTTCATTTCTTAGCTCGATGTCATTATAACATGTCTATTTTTCTAATGATTTTATTTCTTTATTTATTATTGCAGTGGATTCCATGGATCCATACATGGAGAATCTAAGAGTGATTTCCTGCTTGAGAGAGATTGGTGCCACATGGAGAGGTAGAGACAAAATCTGCCGCTCCTTGGCGCAATCATTGGATGCCATTGTGGACACCATATCCACTTTGTTAAACCTATGTACAACATAACATTTCACATAAAAAGGAAAAGGAAAAAATATGCAAATGGATTGAGCTCAAATGAAGTGAAAAATATAGAGATCACCAAGGAGGAAATATTTTCATTGTTTGGATTCCTTGGAAGGGACGAGATTCCAATGACCAACATAACACAGGTTTCCATTGGGTGGTGCACTTATCCACCATTCCAAGAGAATTTCAAGGATTTAAGTTACATGGTTTTTTATATTCCACCACACAACAACATGGAACTTCCACTATACTTCCTCGAGAAGATACATGTCAAGTTGATGGCGGAAAAACATGTCAACTATTTTGATATCTTGGAACTCTAGGGTGTTAGTATAGGGATTACCCAAAACCATCCCAATGATAGGTTTATATATTCCAATCGATCCATGACTCAACCTCACATCTAGCTACCTACAGTAGATGTCCATATTGCACATCAGATAATTCCCAAAACAATGGAGACGTTTCTGATTTTAGGTAAGGGGATTGTCCACCATAGCACTACTACTATCTAGGAAGGGCCATATTCCTCTGGTGGGGTACAACCATGATCTCCATATGGCATATGATGGCCAATTGGTGGGGGTATACCGACATCCCATATCCCCCACATTGAGCCACACATGTGCATGACATGTGGTCAGTCCTTCAATGGTCATAGGGCAACACATGCTACCTCTATGATGACTTCCAGTTAGGTAAGTATATTTTTAACAATAATTTAATTCAAATTATTTTTTTCCATATTGTACACACATTAATATTTTCAATTTACAGATAATTGTTAATCTTCCAAGAGCTTGATGCCTCTATGCAGGGGCTAGCAGTCCCACAATCTACGAGGGTGTTTATGTACCAAGTGTTGTCATTTATGTGGAACACAAAAATAGAAATAAATTCATATTTAAACATGTCATTTTGTTAATACATGTTAGTTCATTAATGTTAGAGTATCTAACATTTACAATTTTTGAAGTTGTAAGAACCAGATACTGAGTAGGATGAGGAAGACATTGACCTTAGTGATATCCCCGTGGGTGGGCTGTTTAATTAATTATTGAAGAGTGTAGTATACTATACAAGATAAAATATGTATTTCTTTGATATATACTTGGATAATAAACATAATGAAATGGAGTATCATGCTTAAAAAAAAAAGATGATTCTCACAAACTTTAAAAAAATATGTAGATCCCATATTAAAAACTTATTGGATTATTCAAGAGAAGTCTCTCTGCATTTCTATTTTCCATAAAAATCAAGAAGAATTGTATAAATATTGACCTATAAAACCAATTAATTATTTCATAATTAGATATAATTGACAATACCACGATCCTTTCTTAGGATAAATATGAGCTTAAGAAGCTACAACTATCTGTTGATGATTACAAGTTCCTAAATCAATTTAGTATTGTTCCAGTGGTATCATTGGATAAAGACAAGGTTGATATAATTATAGGGTCACCTTGGTTAGATACATTGGTTACCTTCATGTTCAACACGAGAAACATTTTCTCGACATTTCCTTACAGAAAGACATCTCGAAGGTGTGTTCACAAGAAGATAAAAAATCACTACAAAATATGTAGAAATAATTCGATAAAGTCATGATGGACAAAGAAGAAGAGATATATCGTCTAATATATCATAATCAAAAGTTGCTTCTTCAAATCAAGAAGGTGAGGGACACGGAACAATACAATCAAAATATAGAATAGGGGAATCTAGATCTTTAGACTTGACTATTAGAAAATATCCAAGAGAATCGTAACCTTAAGAAGTGTAAACAAGATCTAATATATAATATTCAAAATATTAAATATGATGAGAAATCACAAGAAGAAAAATTAGGAACCTTAAGAATTATAAAGATTCGTTGGAAACCAAGTTGGAGCAAATTTAGAAGACATTAATGCTAGTGTTTGAGCAAAAATATGAAGATAATTGAACTTCAAAATTTTAACCATAATAACAATGCATATACATCTCAACAATATTCCAAATACATAAATAAAACCATAGAACACAGGATATACACTGGGAAAACAGTCCATTGATTCAGAGGATAAAAAAACCCAGCAAACAATCTTAGATTATGATCGATAATAAACAAAGAATGATTACAACACAATAGAAGACTATTTTTTCTAAAAGAAAAAAAGAGTAGAGATAAAATGGAACATTGTGATGATATTTCCAAGAGCATAACACTTTAATAACAAGTCAAATTAGGTCATGCAAGGAAGGTAGTGAATATTTTCATGCTTCAGTAAGTAGTTAACACTGAGAAATTTTTTTTATGTTAAACCATGCACCCTCATTGAGTTGGTTCCAAGTTGGCACTCCATAATTATCTCCCACAAAGAAGATATGCACCCTCCATTAATTGACTGAGTTTAACTGTCTTTGACTGAGTTGTTAGCTGAATGAACTTAACGGGATTGAATGGAGTTGCATGTAACTTAATCGAACTAAATGTAATTGAACATAACTAAATGTAATTGAATAGAACTTAATGTAACTAAACTGAAATAAATGTAACTAGTGCTTCTCCATCAGTGTCATCTTCAACAAACACTTGGATAAATTAAGGAGTTGATTCTTCAATTAACCGAACTTGTTTTATCACAATTAAGCCTCAACTAATGTCTTATTAATTCGAGTTCACTTGGAGGCATACATTGGCAATTCAAACTCCCTCTCTATCTATGTGCTCATATTAATTTTCTCGGCATGCTCCAAATGTGTTTTAATTAATTATATATCATATCATACTGATAAGAAATGTTCCAAACCTATGACTATATGTATTACCCCAGGTCATATTGTCACATGGTAAGTAAATCCTTCTAGTGGTAGATAATCCCTAAAGGAGACTTGTAGCGCATGTTGACCGTGACTAGACATACATCACATAGTATATCCTTGAGACTTAATACAACCTAAGTCATGTAAAATTAATACACTATAAGTTCCATACTTGATACAAAACAAGTCTCAGATGTTAACATAAGGTCATTATCTTAACCATAAGATCCTAGTACAAGCATCTCTCCTGAATAGGAATTGATCAAGGTACTAACTTGATACAACACAATATATTTAACTTAAAACAATAAGTTAGTGAACTTAATACAACATAAGTTCCAGAATTGAAACAACAAGTATCATGGAAGATGACTCCCGATGTTGTACATCTAACATTCCCTCTCAGAGAGGGAGACATTCTTTGCCATACCAGGAACTTCCTACCATGCCAAGCTTATCTCGAAAGTGTTAGAGGTTTGTGAGAGATAAAGGCTTGTCACAAATTTGCAATCTTCTCATCAATAGATATGTACTAGAATTCATTTTACATGACTATGACTTCAATGAAGTAAAACTTCATCACAAATGTGTTTTATCATAACACACGCATGTAGGGTTTTCCACATAGTTTGACACCTAATAACTGTAGGCTCAAGTCTTTCACCCCGCTAGATAGATTCCCAAGCTAAACTACTCCTTAGTATGTAGTACTATATTAAAAACACATTTTGATTTTGAAGTACTCTCAGAGATACATCTTTATTTTGTAGTAATAGTTGCAATACACTTAGGTTTTGTAGTACCAACCGCAAATTACAATGCTTATATCATGATAAAACAATAGCTGGATAACACAATAAAATAATAGGTCTTCCATGTAATAAGTATCCTATTCTAATGTACCTCAAAGGGTACTCAAACATATGCTTAGTAGTAAGCATAAAATACAATAGGTATTCTCACAAGCCAACTAGATACTTACACATAGTAGCATCATCTAGATCCAATCCAGAATAAAGCCTCTGTTAACTAGAAACCGTGGATTTTAAATCCATCACATACAACATTATACAACAAATGTGTAATAATATGCATAAATAAAGTCTCATCTTTTCTTTTACTCCTCAACATTTGTTGACTTCTTAAATCTTCTGCTATCTCGAGAAGGTCTCTGTGAGATTTCCATTCTATATCATGTTCTTTAAGCCTTGATCACTTTCTCAGTGATCATTATTTGTATACTGCAACACCCCAACTACCTCTCTAAGAGGTTTACCTATTCTCTAACAGGCCAAACTATAACTCTTATTGAGTATCAATAGCCTTTGATACATTGACCATGTCTCTACTCATGGGGATTCTCTCCACAAGGTATTACAACCCTTGGTCGCGTCAATCATATGCCATGACTACTTGATGTGGACTTTATTTGCTACATCTTGTGAAGACACATTAATAATCCCTCTTCAACTAGAGTATTTATTCTATGGTATACCAAGCTTGTCCCAGATAAAGGCTTAGTAAGAATGCTGGAAATTCTGCTCATTTGTGGATATGCACCATGTCTCAAATATAACTGACTAGAAACCTCAAAATATTTACTACTTTTCAACATGCTCTATATAGAGAAACACAGGTGATCTTCTGTGATCACTATACTAGTCATATTTCATATATATTTGAAACTCTATTGCACTTACCAAGACATATTTGAGTCCACATATAATTGTACCAAACAGGTACCACAACACATGCATTGTTGTACATCGCTATGTACACGCTGTAAAGAATATAATAGATACTGGGACCTGTGAATAACCAAATACATATCAACTAGTTTGAGATCCTCCAAATATGAAATAAGAATTATAAACATTCACATTTATATTCATATGTGTGGCAATGGGTTTGTAGTCCATCATCCACACCACTAATCATAAAAATTAGAACAAGATTCTTGAAAACCGTTCTTAAATTCCTTCTAAATATGAGCATCATGCAGGTCTCCACTTAACAGAAGATACATAAACCAATTTACTGGTTTCTTTAGGAGCTAGTGAATCTAGCTACCCCTCATCATTAGGATGTGAGAATCATAATATGTGTCCTACATCATGGAGACTTCATGCTCATCTATTTTTGAATGTCTTCTTGAAACATGAATGAAAATAAGATATTTTTATTATCTTCAAGAGTCTTCACATCTCTCAGAATAGGATCAGGGATTCTATTATGACATCTTCATAATACATAGGAACTTCCGAATTTGCTACCAGAAGTTTCTTGCTTCAAAACATCCCATTCTTTGTTAGGATCAACCATTAGAATGAAGACAAAATCAAGTCCTTATTTATTTATAGGTAAGGGCATATTGATTTTTCCCTACAAGACAAATTATTATAATGGTTAGAACCATTTCATACTCATGAATTATATTCACATGAAATACTCTCAATATACTGATAATGATTTACCTAGTTATGTACAAATATTCACCAAGAAATTGAGCATAACCCATTCTAATATTTTTGTACTGATATGCATCCCTATATCAATGATATATCATTTCGTAAAATTCATTTTATGAAATAAACCTACATCCCCATGTTCATATCTCATAAGGTAAACATGTATCCCTATATCTGGCCAATCATGTAGTCCAATGTTAACAGTTTATGAAGCAATAATGATTCCCTAAATATCATGTCTTATGAAGGATGTTTTCATCCTTATATCAGTCCTATATGAGTATATACCAATCCTAAATAAGTCTTATATCAGTCCTATATCATCTCATAAAATATGGACTCATGAGATTGATACCATGCCAATAAAGACATAAAAATAATGTATATGCTAAACACCATTCCTAGTCTATGAATGCATATATATATGACAATTAGGAAACACAAATTTTTTTATATATTATTTATAACATCATAGACAAAAATTTAAGGTACTCGTATTCATTGTTTATGTGGGATCCCTCTTGATCTCTACTCCCTTGTGGAGATAGGTGGATTCCTTCCTTATTCACTGCAAATTTAAACAGTACAAAAAGAAAAAACTTAATGCATGAATTAGAAAGTGTGTCTCTTCATGGGAATAAAGATCCCAAACCAAGATAAAATTCTCTTCTTCATTAAAGGAAATATTCCTTTTGATCATCCTCATCCTTGGTTGATTTCTCTTGAGAAGGTTAACCTCCTTCTACAGCGATGGATGCATGAACTCTTCCTTCTTTTTATTTCCTCACATGGAAATCTTGTATGAAGTGCACTGGATTTTGAAAATAAAAATATAGGATGTTTTATTTGTCAAAACCTTTATGGATCTCTTTCTTATTTGCATAGAAACACTTCTTGGGAGCAAAGGGTTTGCTCTCTTTCTTGGTTCTTGCCACGAGGGAAAAAATATTCTTTTTAGTACTCACAATCTTGTTCTGGATACACAATTCTTATTGGATGTCATTATTATTGGATGCACCATTATTCATTAATTAATTGAACTCATTTTTATGAAATCTAGTAGTCAATTGATTATTTATTAATTCGAGTGCACTTGGAGGCATACATGGGAAATTCAAATTCTCTTTCTATCTCTGTGCTTATATTAATTTTCTCTGCATAGTCCATATGTGTTTTCATTAATTATATATCATATCATACTCATAATAATTATTCCAAACCTATGATCATATGTATTATGCTAGGACAGATAGTCACATGCTAAAGTAAATCACTCTAGAGGTATCTAATTCCTAAAGGAGAGGTGTAGAACCTATTGACCATGACTAGCCATAGATCACACAGTATATCCCAAAGACTTAATACAACACAAGTCATGTCAACTTAATACAACATAATTCCTATATTTGATACGAAACAAGTCTCAGACCTTAACATAAGGTCATGATCTTAACCTTAAGATCCTAGTACAAGCATCTCTTCCAAATAGGACTTGGTTAAGGTCCTAGCTTGATGCAACTCAATCCATTTAACTTAAAACAATATGTTAGTGATATTAATACAAAATAAGTACCAAAATTGAATCAACAATTTTCATGGAGAATTTCTCTAGATGTTGTACATCTAACAATCAAAACCTTTTAGAATAAAAAATCCAAGTTCAGGAAACATAAGAAAATTCAAATCCAGTTATTGTCACATTTAAAAAATAATATAATAGAGTAAAGAAACAAACAACAAGAAATCCTTATCAACACCCAAACTTAAAAAAAAAATTGAACATCAACATGGTCAAAATCAACATAAAAGAGGAGTTATGATATTATAAAAGAAATAACACAAAATTAACAAACTAAGCAGAAAATGTGAAGTTTCATCTAACAAAGCGATTAACAAATAACCCCAATAAAGGTAGATATCAAATGGACTACTTCACAAATGATGCGACATTTTTTTATTGGGAATTCAAAACTCATATCTTCTTGTTTCGTCAAAGTGTCGCAGTGCTAACACAAAAGATCGACAAATGATGTTACAAGCAAGAAATCATCCATAAGCTCTGTCTTGAATAAGCTTTGAGGACAAAGCTTGCCATAAGGGGAAGGAAATGTAAAAAATAAAATATCAAAATAATGAACAATATATAATAACATAAATAATAAAAATAAAACCACGATATTAATTATTTTTATATAAGGGACATCACCCTTTACTGAATGGTTACCTTATAGTCCCTATATATGTGGCTAAATACTCATTTTACATTATCATCTTTATCTTACACTTATACAGTTGCTTATTTTTCCATTTATGGATCCTTTGTATTATTTACATTTATTATTTGTGTAAGAAATGGTTTTATTTTTTCAGGAGGACACATTGTGCATTCCTATTGATAACACTTTACCGAGACTTTTTGCGGAACTACCTAGCCTGCAAAGAGTTTTGTTTTGACTAAACCATTCTAGTTTCCAGCAAAAAATTCCAAACTTCAAAGTGTCCATGCCACTTCAATGTCATCCCATTCAAAAGTAAACACATGTTTATAGGGGGGCCATGCCTTAAGTGATTTCATACTAGAGGGCGCCAAACCAAATAAATACAACTACCCATATTTTTTACTTTTGAATTTGTTAAAACGAGTATGGCCCATTTTTTCATTACTATCCATTAAAGAAGAAGAATCCAACCCTTGATCCAACTCACCCATCCATTACTTACCTAGAGAATAACAAGAAAACAAAAAAAAATATTTTCTTCTTTTTGAAAATTTATAGTAATTAGGGTATATGGATTTGAGGAAGAACCCTATTAGCTTCCAACCTTTCTTAATCCAAAAGTATTTTGTAAGGAGGATGCATGAAAACAATTCAATATTGATGAGAGACATTTTATGCATTAAAAACATCATAGAACATTTAACCTACCAAATGATATTGGTCTTTTCTAGCTTAAAGGACTAAAAGCAGTGCAGTATTTAGAAAACTTATTTATTTAGTTAAATTTGAAAAGAGAAGAATATTTAGATTATGACCTCCATGGATTTATCTCTAAGAAAATAATATTAAACAATAATTATGTACTATACCAAGCTTGTCCCGGACAAAGGCTTAGTAAGAATGTTGGAAATTCTGCTCATTTGTGGATATGTACCATGTCTCAAATATAACTCACTAGAAACCTCAAAATATTTAGTCCTTTTCCACATGCTCTATATAGAGAAACACATGTTATATTCTATGATCACTATACTATTCAGATTTCATATATATTTGAAACTCTATTTCACTTACCAAGACATATTCAAGTCCACATACAATTGTACCAAAACAGGTACCACAACACATGCATTGTTGTACATGTCTATGTACAGGCTGTAAAGAATATAACATATCCTAGGATCTGTGAATAACCAAATACATCTCAACTAGTTTGATATCCTCCAAATACTAAATAATAATTATAAACATTCACATTTATATTCATATGTGTGGCCATGGGTTTGTAGTCCATCATCTTGAAACTCTTCAGGATCTTTTATTGCACATTTTTCTTAACCGAGGAAAATATTTATCTAGTGATTTCCACACCAATAATAATAATAATCAAAACAATATTCTTGAAAATAGTTCTTAACTTCCTTCTAAATATGAGCATCATGCAGGTCTCCACTTAACAAAAGATACATAAACCAATTTTACTAGTTTCTTCAGGAGCTAGTGAATCTAGCTACTCCTTCTCATCATTAGGATGTGAGAATCATAATATGTGTACTATAGCATGGAGACTTCATGCTCATCTATTTTTTAATCTCTTCTTGAAACATGAATGTAAATAAGATAATTTAATTATCTTCAAGAGTGTTCACATCTCTCATAATAGGATCAGGGATTCTATTATGACTTCTTCCTAATACATAGGAACTTATGAATTTGCTACCTGAAGTTTCTTGCTTCAAAAATTCCCATTCTCTTTTAGGATCAACCATCAAAATGACGCCAAAATAATTTGCTTATTTACTTGTAGGTAAGGGCATATTGATTTTTCCCTACAATACAAATTATTATAATGGTTAGAACCATTTCATACTCATGAGTTTTATTCACATGAAATACTCTCAATATATTGATAATGACTTACATAGTTATGTACAAATATTAACCAAGCAATTTAACATAACCCATTCTAATATTTATGTACTGATATGCATCCCTATATTAATCATATATCATTCAAAAAAATTCATTATGAAATAAACCTACATCCCCATGTTCATATCTCATGAAGTAAACATGTATCCCTATATTTGGCCAATCATGTAGTCCAATGTTAATTGTTTATGAAGTAATAATGATTCCCTAAATATCATGTATTATGAAGGATGTTTTCATCCTTATATCAGTCCTATATGAGTATATACCAGTCCTAAATGAGTCTTATATTAGTCCTATATCATCTCATAAAATATGGACTCATGAGATTGATACCATGCCAATAAAGAATGAAAAAACAATGTATATGCTAAACACCATTCTTAGTCTAGGAATACATATCTATATGGAAGTCAGGAAACATAATTTTTTTTTATATATGATTTACAACATGATACAAAAATTTTAAGGTACTCATCTTCATTGTTTATGTGGGATCCCTCTTGATCTCTACTCCCTTGCGGAGACAGGTGGAGTCCTTCTTTATTCACTACAAATTTAAACACTACAAAAAGAAAAAACTTAATGCATGAATTATAAAGTGTATCTCTTCATGGGAATAAAGATCCCAAACCAAGAGAAAATTCTCTTATTCATTAAAGGAAATATTCCTTTTGATCATCCTCATCCTTGGATGATTTCTCTTGAAAAGGTTAACCTCCTTCTACAGCGATAGATGCATGGACTCTTCCTTCTTTTAATTTCCTCACATGGAAATCATGTATGAAGTGCCTTGGATTTTTACAATAAAAACATAGGATCTTTGATTTTTCAAAACATTTATATATCTCTTTATTCTTTGCATAAAAACACTTCTTGGGAGGAAAGGGTTTTCTCTCTTTCTTGATTCTTTCCATGAGGTAAAAATTCTTCTTTTTAGTACTCACAATCTTGTTCTGGATACAATGATTCTTCTTATATTTCATTCTTATTGGATGCAACATTATTCATTAATTAATTGAATTCATTTTATCAAAACTAATAGTCAGTTGAGTTTTTATTAATTCGAGTTCACTTGGAGGCATACACGGGGAATTCGAATCCGCTTTCTATCTCTGTGCTCATATTAATTTTATCTGCATAGTCCATATGTGTTTTCATTAATTATATATCATATCATACTCATAATAATTGTTCTAAACCTATTATCATATGTATTACCCTAGGACATATAGTCACATGCTAAAGTAAATCACTCTAGAGGTATCTAATTCCTAAAGGAGAGTTGTAGAACCTGTTGACCATGAATAGCCATATATCACATAGTATATCCTCGAGACTTAATACAACACAAGTCATGTCAACTTAATACAACATAATTTCCAGACTTGATACAAAACAAGTCTCAGACCTTAACATAATGTCATGATCTTAACCTTAAGATCCTAGTACAAGCATCTCTTCCAAATAGGACTTGGTCAAGGTCCTAGCTTGATACAACTCAATCTATTTAACTTGACACAATAAGTTAGTGATATTAATACAAAATAACTTCCGAACTTGAAATAATAAGTCTCATAGAGTATTTCTCTAGATGTTGTACATCTAACAATCAAAACCTTCAGAATCGAAAATCCAATTTGAGGAAAAAGAAGAAAATACAAATCTAGTCATTGTCACATTTCAAAAATAACATAATATAGTAGAGAAACAAATAAGAAGAAATCCTTATCAACACCCAAACTTAAAAAAAAATTGACCATCAACATGGTCAAAATCAACATAAAAGAGGAGTTATGATATCATAAAAGAAAGAACACGAAATCAACAAACTAAGCAGAAAATGTGAGGTTTGATCCAACAAATAGATTAACAAATAGCTCCTATAAAGGTAGATATCAGATGGACTACTTCACAAACGATGTGCCCTTTTTTTCTTGAGAATTCAAACTCATATCTTCTTGTTTCGTCAAAGTGTCGCAGTGCTAACACAAAAGATTGATAGATGACATTACAAGCAAGAAATCATCCATAAGATATGTCTTTAGTAATCTTTCAGGACAAAGATTCCCTTAAGGGGAAGGCAATGTAATAAATTAAATATTAAAATAATGAATAATATATAATAATATAAATAATAAAAATAAAACCACGATATTAATTATATTTATATAAGGAACATAACCCTTTACTGAATGGTTACCTTATAGTCCCTATATATATGGCTAAATACTCATCGTACATTATCATATTTATCTTATCAATTATATATTTTCCTATTTGTCCATTTATGGACCCTTTGTATTATTTACATTGATTATTTGTGTAAGAAATGATTTTATTTTTTCAGGATGACACATGGTGCATTCCTATTGTTAACTCTTTATCGAGAATTTTTGCATAACTACCTAGCACACTAAGAGTTTTGGTTTGACAAAACCATTCTAGTTTCCACCCAAAAAATTCCAATTTTCAAAGAGTCCATGCCACTTCAATGTCATCCCATTCAAAAGAAAACACATGTTGGGGGGGGGNGGCCAATTTTTCCATTACTATCCATTAAAGAAGAAGAATCCAACCCATGATCGAATTCACCCATTCATCACTTACCTAGAGAAGAAGAAGAAACATAAACACAATATTTCTTTCTTTTTGAAAATTTATAGTAATTAGGGTATATGGATTTGAGGAAGAACCCTATTAGCTTCCAACCTTTCTTAATACAAAAGTATTTTGTAAGGAGGATGAATGAAAAGAATTCAATATTGATGAGAGACATTTTATACATTACAAACATCATAGAACATTCAACCTACCACAAGATATTGGTCCTTTCTAGCTTAAAGGACTAAAATCAATGCAGTCTTTAGAAAAATTATTTATTTAGTTAAATTTGAAAGAGCGGAATATTTAGATTATGACTCCCATGGGTTTATCTCTAAGCAAATAACATAAACCAATAATTCTTCCTATGATCCCACTCTAAGACTATATTGGAAAAAAATTGCAAATATTTATAGTTGAGAAGAAGTACAAAAGGTGTAAAGGCACATGGAGGAGGAAATAGATAAAGAGAAACAATTTGCACAAAAGAGTGGGGTTGAGATATTTCCTTAGATGCAGAAATGGATGATTCTGAGTAGGTTCACCAAAAAAATAGGGATAGAACTAAAGAAGAATAATTTGGAGACTAACAGAATGTGAAACTAGCCAAAGAACTGATATACATGATCCCACCTCCCCCTTATATAGGATAATTCCCAACAATGAAGTTATTGATTCCACTTATATGAGTTTTACAAAGCCCATAATGCTACAAATAGCACCTTCATAATAACTCTCAATAGGATTACTGCAATGGAAAATATATATCCAAACTAAATAAAAAGATACAAGGTAAAGAAATATAAAGATAACCAAGTATACTAGGAAACAACTAGGTACATAAGGTAAAATATTGTTGATAGTGGAATAGAATAAAAATGATACTCTAAGATGATTTTTGGTCCACCATACAGTACCAAATACTTCTAGCCTAAATGACTATAGGAGTAATTAATACCAGGTTGATTTCAAGAAGTTTCAAAATATAGATAAAGTTATTTTCTTGAAACAAACAATTGACATGATATGTAACGAAGTGGTGCAATCCATAACAAAATAAAAGAAGATTTAAGAATATATTTGTAGATATTTGAATATTTATGGAATTCTAAGAAAGGTACAATAAGATATAATCAATTAACCATTACGAGTTTGGACAGTAAAATCATAACTCTAAGTACAAAACTAGGTGATGGATCACATGATTCTTCCATTTTGAAAGAGGAAGACAATGAAATAACACTTTTGAATAAAAATATGAATATTCCAATAGTGGAGTGATATCAAACTTCATAATTGAGGCAAGCACAAGAATAAAATGAAAATGTTTATTTCAATATGTCGTAATACAAAAATCTAGTTGAGGAAAGAGGTGATGAAATAAATGAGCTTAGACTACATGTTTCCTCACTAAAGATGTAAAACACCACCATATCATCTGAGAAATTCATCCAAGAACACCTTATACTATTTGAGAAACAACTAAATTAGTGGGAGGGGAAAGCAGGTTACAAGAGAGGGTGAGAAAAAACCAACATAGCAACAGGTGGTTGATGTTAATTCCATGGAGGAGGATGATACTACTCAGGATAAAACTTGAATAGAGGAAGATAAAGACACCAAAATGATAGAGTCACAGAGTGGCATTATCCAAAAGAACAACAAAATTGTCAAACTATAAATTGACTTTACCAAAAGGGACGATGATATCTCATATTCACAAAGAGAGGTTGATGAAATCAAGGGATAGATTACCTCATTAAAAATGGACACTCAAGTTTAAGATATGCTCAGGATAACTGACTAATAGATGTGGGATGAAATTTTGCAATTATTTAGGAATAAATGTGTTGAGAGTACAACTTTGGGAGTCATTTCGATGAGACTTGTGTTGTAATCAAGTCTAGAATCGATGTTCTAATTAGCTTTGTATCTTCTTCATGACCTTATCTTATATGAAGGTATGATAGTTGTGTTATATCAATTTTGGAACTTATATTGTACTAAGTTCACATGACATTGTAATATTCGGGAGAGATGCTGGTACAAGGATATTATGGTTAAGATAATGACCTTATGTTAAGGTTTGAGTCTTGTGGGTAATATCAAGACAGTATAATTGTGAGTAATATCAAGTCCTACAAATATCCTCATGTGATTGAGGTGGTAAAGCTTGTGATTAATATCAAGCCGAGACTTATGAGTAATATCAAGTCAACAGACTTGTGAGTAATATCAAGTTATACTAGGGTGGTGTACTTTACTATGTAAAGTGGAGATACTATGTTATGTATGGATAGTCATGATCAATAGGTGCTACAAGTCTTCTTTAGGGATTAGCTACCCCTAGAGTGATTTACTTTAACATGTGATTATATGACCCAGGGTAATACATAAGATCATAGGTTCGAAACAATTCTTATGAGTATTATATGATATAGAATTTATGAAAACACATATGGACCATGCAGAGATAATTATTATAAGCATAGAGATGGAGAGAGAATTTGAATTGCCCATGTTTCCATCAAGTGAAATCAAATTTATAAGATATCAGTTGAGTATTAGTTATGGTAAACAAAGTTCACTTATTAAGGAACCAACTCCTTAATTTATGCAAGTAGTTGTTGGTAATAAACAATGATGGAGAAGCACTAGTTCTATTTAGTTACATTCAATTATGTTCAGTTACATTCAGTTATGTTCAATTATATCCAGTTACATTCCATTTTGTTCAGTTACATTCACTTTTGTTTAGTTAGATTCGGTTCTATTTAGTTACATTCAGTTCTATTCAGCTACATATAGTTTCATGCAGTTCCATTTAGTTTAGTTTAGTTACACTTAGTTGTATGTTGTTACAATCAATTCCATTCAATTGCATGCAATTCCATTCAGTTCATCTCAATACACTTAGTTAGATTTAGTTAATTAGGAAGGCACATATCTTCTAGTGGTAGATAATTATGGAGTTCAATCTTGGCACCAAGTTAATGGGCGGTGCAGGATTGAAGATATATCTGTGTTCTAAGTGTTCAAAATTTACTGATGCATGCAACCATTCTACTTTTGTTGTATAACCTAATTTGACTTGTTTTTTTTTCCTCGAAAAAAATCATAATTTTATTGCATCAAAGGACAAAATTACATTCATAGATTTTTATAAGGAAAAATACCCCATACAATGACAAACATATAGCAAAAAAACCACGCCAAAGCATTTACAGTTTGGAAAACCAATGTATTATCTCAAAACCAAAGATTATCCATATGAAGGTCATTGTTGTATCACTACAACCAAAAAATTCAAGAAACCAGAAAGTGCCCTTGTATAGGGGCAGTTCCTCAGTGAATATCCCACAGGAGAAGCCTGTATCTATCACCGGGAAGGAAGCATAGAAAGGCACGTAGCTGCACCACCAAATACTGTCATCGCTAAAGGAAATAGGACATCGATCTAGGATAGAAACCTAGAGAATAAAACATCCTCCCAACAGAATCTTGGGTGAACCCACTGCACCAACATGAACGTCGAACTCAACCATCCGCCATCACCATACGGAATATTCCAACTGCAAAGACCATTGGCTCTGAAAATCATTGTCTCCACCACAAGAATAGGTCGCTGTGTAAGGGAAGACTACAAGCCTCTGGAAGATGAAACCAGACTGAGACGATGATAAAAAGCACGCAAAACTCCCACAGGCGAGAAAGGGGCAGGAGGCTAGGAGAAGAGCCCCAACAAACTGGTGAGGAAGGAAAATGAAAAATGACCCTTAAAACCTAAAAAACCTAAAAATTGCAGACCCGCATATTGGCAGTGTTGCAAGTTTATACTAATTTGACTTGTTATGAAAGTGTTATGCACTTCTCTTGTTAGATAGAGTGTTCCATTTCCCCTCCACTCTCTGGTTCTCTCGATGAAAGCAATATGCTATTGTGTTGTAATCATTGTCTGCTACTTATCAATCACACTCTAAGATTGTTTGTTGTTTTTTTTATCCTCCAAAACAATGGATGGTTTTCCCAAGGTATATACCGTGTTCTATGGTTTGATTTACGTATTTGGATTATTTATGAGATTTATATGTATATTATTGTGGATTAAAGTTTTAAAGTTCAATTATCTTCATATTTTGCTCAATCACTAACAAAATGGGACTTTTGTGAGGTAATGTACGAAGAGTTGAATACATACAAATTGACAAACGAAGAGACTAAACATGTGGATATTACATTGAGATAAATTTCAAAATAGGATAAAGAGACTATTGAATACTTGAATAGAGGAAATAAGAAGAAACTAGAAGATTTGCATCTCACAAGAAGAACATAGGTTATTAAGATAGCTAGTCATATTTCAATAAAGAATACTCTCCTCATGGTTGTTGATGTATATGTAGCTTCGAAATGTATTCTTCTATGTATCCTATGTATTGTAACCCGATGTTTATTTCGAGATGTTTCTATTATGTATTTGAGTCATGTGGTCATACCCCGATGTTCCGATCGGGAGGATTAATAATGTAAACAAGTCATATCAAGTCATTAGGTAAGTCCCCACAGTTTCAGGGCACTTGAGTTATTATACACTAATTAAGGTGTAGGCTCGAGTAGTAATTATTAGGTCGAGCCTACGTGTGAAATGGCAATTAAAGTGAATGAGCTAATATAAATAGAGAGTGTGAGTCTCTCTATTTATCACTTGTGAAGAACATCACTTGCTCTCTCAAGTGTGGCGCACCTTTGGAGAAGGAAATACTTTGGCTTGACAGAAGACAGAAGGCTACTGCTGTTTTGGGAGATCTCTTACTATTTTGGTGTTTATTCTATCTTAGAGGAAGTTGCAGGGTTTTCTCCTTTATGGTTTCCCCGAGGAAAAACTCTTTGTGTCTCTTGTCTCTTGTGATGTGCTCATGTTTTATTGCTGTACTTGTTATTCTCTCAGTGAAAAGATCCTAAGATCATAATGCTAGCTTAATTGATGAAAAACTAACATGGTATCAGAGCTAACCTGAGAAGAAGACATTGTGCAGCTACAGGAAATAGGGCTTCCTATTTTGTGGATCTTCCTCCACAGATTTTCAGCAAAAGTATGCTAAGATGACTCTCCATTGAAGGATGCATCTTTCTGTCGATGCGGAATTCAATTTCAAGCATTTTCAGTTTCGATGTGGAAATTAGGGCTTTATACAAAAGAGGAATTTTTGAGTGAGACCAGCATAGGGTTATTCTACTAATAAAAACCAAAGTTTAGAGACCTGGATCAAGAAATTTGGTTGGGTGAAACTCCAGGAAAGTCAAACCCTAGTTTGACCCTAAGCTAGGAGAAACCCTAAATACTAAAACTACTAAGGTTTGGTACAGTAGCTATATTTAGATATTGGAGAAGTATCAGAAGCTGAAAATTTCAGGGGACGAATATAACATCTTAATGCACACTGTTTCAAAATATCATCCTTAGATTCGCTATATTCTGGGAGATATGATCTCTCTAAGTTAGGGCTCTATCCTCTTCCAGAAATCATCCATAAACAGGACACCTGGGGAGATCTGATATATCTTGGTCTACAGAGGTCCAAATGAAATTCCTGAAGATGTTCCAAAAAGGGCACGGACTGTACTTTCTTTTTTCCGAATATCAGACTCAGAAGATGAACCAGGGACACGTGGAAGGCCGTACAACATCGTTGTTTTGAACAGTCCTGTAACAGGTCACCTTGGGAAAAGGATCATAAATCCCAAATGGTGAAGCCAATTCTGCTGAAACCTACGGTGTGTGATCAGGGACATGTGAGGTTACCTCAGTGAGAAATTTCAGAAATATAGGAGCATTAATTTCGGAGATATCACAGAAACAGTAACAGGAATTTCTGCAGAAGAAATCAGAAAATTAGGGCTTCCTGTTCCGGGAGCTTCCCTCCATTGTTTTCAGAAAAGGAGTACATTGGACAGCTCCATTTGAAGAGATATATCTGTTCATCCAATCATATCTGAATGATTCCAAGTTTTGGAAATTAGGGTTTCTGTGACAAACCCTAGATCAGCAAACTCCGGGACAAGGACGGACACCTCAAATCGGTAAGATCTAATCCTTTGCTATTTCCATTTGAGGTTCTCATTTCAATATGATATATCACATCAGCTTGGTGACAAGCTTGGGGAAGTTGACAACTTCCAAACAGAGAAGTATTTGATCTCTCTGAAGAAAATGGATTGGACACCTACATAAGTATAGAGGTTCCAGTTTCAGAGGGAGATGAGGTTAGAAGCCTTTCACAAGAAGGACTTGGTCAAGGCCAAAGAAGACATCATGCTCATGCTACAGAGGATGATGAACCATCCAAAAGAGATCCAGATATGAAAGTGAATATTCTTCAAGCAAGGATAAATATGTTCTGATATCAGCTCTCACAGGTAACATTATTCATGGAAGTGATGATTGGCTTATAGACAGTGAGGCTTCCAAACATATGACAGGATTCAAGGAATCCTTTGTAATACTCTCAGAACATGAATCACCTCACAAGGTGAAACTAGGAGATGACTACCAATATCCAATAAAAGGTAGTGGGGAATCTTCATACAAGCTAGACTCTGGTAAGTCTCTAACAATGAAGGAAGTATTGTTTGTTCCAGGATTCAAGAAGAACCTTCTCTCCATTTCAGCATTGATGTAAAAGGAATGCGGATTGCATTCATAGATGGTCAAGTCATCA
>LPNX011188049.1:200579-212711 GCA_001517045.1 Pseudotsuga menziesii
ATACCCTCGAAACAAATAAAGATAAGTATTCAATTGTCATTTAATGATATTTTTTTTGTTATGCATTTGTTTATATTCAGTTATTGTATTATGCATGATAGGATGTTTGCATTAATGATAGTATACTACTAATATGCATGTGATGGGTAAGTAGCTCATGGGGCTATACAAATTCTCCATTGCTACTTATCTAGAATGAAACCTCTTTGCTGACATATTGGATTAGTGCACAATCCCAATGTTGTCCTGGTAGAGATGGAAGGCATCTAGAAAGTTTCAATGAGATATGGATGAATGTTGTATTGGCTAAAGTACTTTCATGATCATATATTTATGCATGAGTGTTTGCCAGTATAAATATTCCTTATGAAATGTTTCTAACCATACAATTGCATTTGACTTGTAGGAAATATCGCATACATAATCGCCTATAAGCAAATAAGAATGAAGAATTGTTCTGAAGAACAAGTGACGACAGTTCAAAGACAAAGAATAATATGATGAGTGCAGTGACATCATTGATGCAGAACCTTCTAGCCACCAAGAAGAAAGGGAAGATCAGTTCAAGAAGAATGATGTCTGGGCGTAGTATCGAGACCTGAAGAAAAGTTCATAGTTCCATCATGCAGTAGTTGGAAACATCGTGGGATACAAAGCAAGATTCGTAGCATGAGGCTTCTCATGAAGAGAAGGCATAGTCTACAAAGAAACATTTACAGCTAATAGAAGTGAAGTCACATGACATGCATAATCATGTGTGCAAATGAAAGAAGGCCTTCTACGAGTTCAGAAGACACCCATGGGCTAACACATACATGATGAGCTTGATGAATATCTTAACCTTTGCTACAAGGTTGATAGAGGATGACAAGCTCACAGATGGGTGCAAGATGAACTTTTGAAGAAGTTCAAGATAGAGGATCTTAGTATCCAGTGATCCTAGATGGATACTACTTGTCACTCCAGTACAGAATGTTTCAGTGCATCGAGTACGGAATACAGAGGGAGTATGATGCTCTGCTTCAGAGGGAGTGATTGCAGAAGATCCTGAGGTTTGACATGGTACGACAGGATGGGCAGATTACTGATGACTCTAGGCTTTACTGAGAGTAAAGCAGATTCCAACCTTTGATCCAAGGTTGAAGATGGAAGACTAGTGATGCTCCTATTATGTGTCGATGCACTAACTGTTCTAGGTATGGAGGTGTGGCAAAGTATAGATGGGATCTTCCTTGGACAAGGGAAGTATGCAGTAGAGATCCTGAAGAGGTTTAGCATGATGGACTACAAGGCGATGGCCACACCTATAGCATCGAACGTGAAGCTATTGAGTGATGCCTCGTCAGATTCAGTTGATGCTACGATGTATCGTCTGATGATGGGGTCATTGATGTACCTGACGAACACGAGACCAGATATTTGCTTTGCTGTGAACACCTTGAGCCAGTACTTGACAGATCCGAGAAGTGTTCACCTGATTGCTGCAAAGCATATTCTGAGGTACCTGAAGGGTACAATTGATTATGGGCTCAAGTACAATGTGAATCAGAAGATTAACCTGGAGGGTTATGTTGATTCAGATTGGGCAGGCAGTGCCATCGATAGGAAGAGTACTTCAGGATGTTGCTTTAGTATGGGATCAGGTGTGATCTCTTGGTTTAGCAAGAAGCAATTCTCTGTGGCACTGAGTACAACTGAAGCTGAGTATGTCACAGATTTTTCAGCTAGTTGTGAGGCAGTATGGCTGCAGAAGCTACTGTCTGATATATTTGATCTCCAGTTGGATGCTACTTGTATACACTGTGACAACCAGAGTTGCGTGAAGTTGTCAGAAAATCCAGTGTTCCATGACAGGTCGAAGCATATCGAGATCAAATATCACTATATCAGGGATATGGTGTAGAGAGGAGCAGTGAAGCTCCTGTATGTTGCGACGGAGGAACAGATAGCTGATGTATTGATGAAGCCATTGGCTATGCTGAAGTTCGAGTACTTCAGAGAGAGACTTGGTGTTCTCCAGATCGAGGCTTCCTCCTAGAGACAGTGATGAGACCCATAGCCATTCTGACATGGTGAGAGGATTGGTTCCTTCCATGGTCAGATGTAAGGGCTAAGCCATTTCGTCATGGTGAGAGGATTGGTTCCTTCCATGACTGATATGAGTGCTGATATCTATAGCCATTCTGACGAGCAGGTCAGATATAAGGGCTGGACCATTCTATTCATGGCTAAAGGATTAAGTTCCTTCCATGTCAGATGTGAGTGTTGGCCATTCCGATGAGCAGGTCGGATATAAGTGCAGTGCCATTCTGACATGGTGATAGGATTGGTTCCTTCCATGGGTAGGATGCCACATCCAGCATGAAAAAGGGATGGCTCTGTGATGCCTCATCTAGTATGAAAAAGGACTAGCTCTGGGAAGACTCATCTAGTTTGAAAAAGGACTAGATCTGAAGTGGATGCCACATCTGGCATGAAAAAGGACCAGCTCTGTGATGCCTCATCTAGTATGAAAAAGAACTAGCTCTAGGAAGACTCATCTAGTATGAAAAAGGACTAGCTCTCGGAAGGCTCATCTAGTTTGAAAAAGGACTAGCTCTGAAGTGGATGCCACATCTAGTATGAAAAAGGACTAGCTCTGGGAAGACTCATCTAGTTTTAAAAAGGACTAGCTCTGAAGTGGATGCCACATCTGGTATGAAAAAGGACCAGCTCTGTGATGCCTCATCTAGTATGAAAAAGAACTAGCTCTGCGAAGAATCATCTAGTTTGAAAAAGGACTAGCTCTGAAGTGGATGCCACATCTGGTATGAAAAAGGACCAGATCTGTGATGCCTCATCTAGTATGAAAAAGGACTAGCTCTGAAATGGTACATCCAGTATGAAAAAGGACTGGCTCTGTAAAGACTTCCAATGACGAGTAGAATCATGAGATAACACCAGTGTTGATCCAGATCGAGTGATGATCCATATCTAGTAATGATGATCCAGCAGTAAAGATCCAGATCGAGTGATGATCCAGATCCATCCCAGTGATGATGATCCAGATCGAGAGATGATCTAGATCGAGTGATGATCTAGATCGAGAGATGATCCAGATCCAGATGACTTGAAGATGAAGATGACTTGAAGACGAATATGACTTGAAGATGACTCAAAGACGAAGATGATCCAGTTGATACAGAGAAGAAGACCAGTGCTGAAAATTGTGTTGAAAGAATACCTTCCTAGTTAAGAGGGAGTGTTGATGTATATGTAACTTTGGAATGTATTCTTCTATGTATCCTATGTATTGTAACCCGATGTTTATTCTGGGATGTTTCTATTATGTATTTGAGTCATGTGGTCATACCCCGATGTTCCGATCGAGAGGATTAATAATGTAAACAAGTCATATCAAGTCATTAGGTAAGTCCCCACAGTTTTGGGGCACTTGAGTTATTATACACTAATTAAGGTGTAGGCTCGAGTAGTAATTATTAGGTCGAGCCTACGTGTGAAATGTCAATTCAAGTGAACGAACTAATATAAATAGAGAGTGTGAGTCTCTCTATTTATCACTTGTGAAGAACATCACTTGCTCTCTCAAGTGTGGTGCACCTTTGGAGAAGGAAATACTTTGTCTTGACAGAAGACAGAAGGCTACTGCTGTTTTGGGAGATCTCTTACTGTTTTGGTGTTGATTCTATCTTAGAGGAAGTTGCGGGGTTTTCTCCTTTATGGTTTCCTCGAGGAAAAACTCTTTGTGTCTCTTGTCTCTTGTGATGTGCTCATGTTTTATTGCTATACTTGTTATTCTCTCAGTGAAAATATCCTAAGATCATAATGCTAGCTTAATTGATGAAAAACTAACAATGGTAACACATAATATTATAAATAATCTGGTAGATGATATTTATTCTTTCAAAATTATGTTCAATGGGGTAGTAAAGTAGGGATGCCACATCTCTGGGATGGAAATGGAAATTTATACTCTAAATAAGAATACCCAAAACTGTTAATGAAAAAAAGAAATAAATATCCTCAATATGATGTATTAGAAGCAGTGATAAGTGGAAATCAATTGGTTGATAGGTTAATTCCTAGATTTGAAATCTAGATCAAGTTAAGGGCCATTTTTAGGGAGAAAACCATTATCATATGAAAGACACTTAGAGGTTAAGTTAGCATTCAAAAATTATAAGGAACACAAGATCCCTATGGTAAAGAAGTGGCAATTGGTAACTAGGTATCATAAAATAACATTTCCACCTAAACCATAGATAGGACAAAATTCTGTATCAACAGAGCAGTCCAACATCCAAAAGACACCTCAAGTATCCAAACAATTTGTAGGTCAAATAGTTCCATTGTATTTTATGCCACTTGAAAGTCATTTTCCACTTGGGGGTTAGGCCTATACAAAGTTACTTCAGAATACAAGTCAAGATGCCATCCCTTAAGGGAAACCAATAGTGTCTCCTTAAGTCCATATGAGAGGTAAAAATTAACCTGACAAAGGAAAGAGAAAAGGTACAACCAAAAATTAGAGATATATGCAAAGGGATTAAAAGTGAAATGTAAAAAAGAAAATTGTAAAACGTAACATGTCAAAAGACTATTACCGATCAGTTAGAGCTATATATGAGTTCAGTTACTTAAAAACCCTATGTATAGTAGCCCAAATTCATTTGTAAAAGGTTGTCAGTTTTAGATGTATATGCTCTCTATCTATTTTTATTGAGTCCATGAACTATTTTATCCTATATTATCTTTAGCTTGATATTAATATTACAGTATCATAAAGAATATTTCCCTCTGTTAAGTTCATTTTTATACTCTTTCCACATCCATGAGAGATTTTATGGGATGATAAATAAAGTTTATGCAGTAGATTGAATTTCGTGTAAGTATCGATGATGACCTTTTGTTGGTGAATGTTGGATATAATGACAAAGATTTAAAATGTATGTTTTCCTCAGGCGTAGTTTTGAATATTTATGGTTATGTGGTAGTGTATGAAGTTTTCTTCCATTATTGTACCCATGAATGCCTTGTTGCATGAAAATATACATATAAACACATCTTTTGTCTTTCATTTTCTAAAAGAACTACTGAATTCATTGTTGATAAAGTTCAGTATGTTCGTGCTTTTGTTTGATTCAATAAATTCGTTGTCCAGATGCTTCTTGAATTGACGCTAGTTTCCATTTGTTAAATTCATCTACATTTTCCTTCATGCTTTCTATTTTAATCTATAAAATATCTCTGCAAAGTTGTTCACAATCCTTTAGTTAACAAAATACACAAAGAATGAATTCAAATCCAAGTTACCCCAAGATTTAGCTTCAACATTTATAAACTTTGAGCCTCTATCATGCCTCAATGTATTCTATTTTCAACCTAGAGTGCTTCTAGGAATAACATTTCAAATTTGTGCTATAACACACTTACTTCCAACATTAATATAAATTTATTCTAGATCCTTCCATCTTCCTGTGCTCTTCCTTTTGGACTCTTCTACCACTGGGAACCTATATTCATTCGCAATTTCATATCAATGACTATTGTTCTTCTGCTTATCACTGATCCAATAGATATATGCGATCTATTGACACTTATGCACCTTTTTCTACTAGATCCAATGGTTATGGATCATTTTCTTTTCCCTCGATTAATGTTATGTTGCACTTTGTTCTCTTTAGGACTTCAAGCCGATGCTTTCCATCACCTTCTCCACTTCATTATTTCCTCTCTCCATTGCATCTTAAATCCACATATGTATGACATACTGATATACCTTGTCGATGTTTTCATAGCGTCTTTCTTTGCTCGATGGCCGGTCCAAACTGTGTTCTACTTTGTAACCTTCATGTGGAATTGCAATGCCGCACTCCAACAATGAATGTATTGTGTCGATGTGTTAATGTATGATACATTGCCATACCTTATGTGTTTTTCCCTCAAACAAGAACATCGACTCCTACCATTGACATATAACTCCCATAACCTATCAGGATCTGCCAATTGTCTCCTCCTATAGGTTCTCTATCAGTCGTTCCAACCATCTACATACTTGACATATCTAACAAATAGTTGTTGATGTCCAATATTATGTTGCCATGCATTATATTTTGATTAGCTATAAATCCAAGTTCATCGACAGTTCTATCAGGAAAACAATATTTAGCATGCTGTAGAGAATTTAATGTGGTCGTATCATGTTTAATGATTGTTGGATCTTGAGCTACTTGAGATCCAATGGTCATCAAGCCTATTGCAGCTGTATTAAATGCTTTGCATCATGCTAGATATTGCTTTCTTTTCTTCCATACTCCACTGTTGACCACTCTTATGCACAACCTCATATGACCAATTGGATTCTTCCACATGTCGACACCCAATTGACTATTAAGCTAATTCCATTAGGGATTCACATGCACAACTAGATTCCAAACTCTACTATGATATCTTGATGTCAAATCATAGGCCTTCATGTGTCATCTTCTATTCTTTTCTTATTATTACTTTATTAGATATCTCGATCACTTCGGCACTTAGCCGATTTCTTCATTTCTTTCTTCACAACATTTGTAAGCAGCTCCACAACAAGGCATTTTTGCCTATAGATTTCTCTTTTAATGGAGTTGGTGGGTTGATTACTACCAACATAATACAATATAGATTAATCTTAGCTTTAGATTTATCATGCATTAATATGGATCAAATCACTAGAGGTGCAAACTTTTTCTGAAGTTTCTAAAAAGAATTTCCACTTCAATTGATTTGATCCTTATCGATACATTGAAAACTTAAAATTAAGATAGATTAATAATATTAATTAAATTTTTTAATTATTAAAATTGTAATAATAATTAATTTATTCTAAAAATTCATAAATATTAAAAAAATATAAATTTGGAAAAATTTGAAAACAAGATAACAAATTTTTATATCTAACTAAATCAAACCGAAAATATATTAGTATATTAATAATTACTTCCAATTTGATGATATTTTTTTTTATTATTATAAAAATCATATCTAACTAAATCAAACCAAAAAGATATTAGTATATTAATAATTGCTTCCAATTGGATGATATTTTATTATTATTATTCTAAAAATCATATTATCATGCATTCACTAACATTTACTTCCAAAATAGCCAGAAATAATATATGCCATATATCTCGTTAGGTATATATGTATATTTTAGATTGTCATCTGAGTGTGTATTGTAGACCACTTAGTTATTTATCAACATTTTTATATGAACTAGTTGAAACTTACTTATCAACATCTCCCCACTTCATCTTTGTATTGTCAAACCGGAACGAAACTCATGTTTGGACTAATTGTTTAGCTAGCCGCGGTTGAAAAAACTATGCTATAACATGCATTTGGGCTTTATGAACATGTCATTGACAGAGTGATGAAGCTATAGTGGATGGTCCGAATGATGAACGTTCATAGAAGCCTTCCACATGCAATAATCTGACCTGAATCTATAAAAAAATATCCATGTATTTATTGGAATTCGTTGAAGCTCCATAATTGTATGATATTTATTACTTTTATGAGTTATAATTCTAGTATCATGTGATTTGTCGTGTAATTTAACAATTTGCATGACTTGTATAGTTTAAAAAAAGTTCGTTGCATGTAGATTATTAGTAATAATCACAGTAATAATAATAATGTGCTTGAATATGTTGATATGCATATATTTGACAAATATTATAAGGAAACTTATTATCAATGTTTTAAATATAATTTATATATTCAAAGACTTTAAAATTAATGTGTGGTTGTTTCTAGTAAGGAGTAAGTACATAAGAATATCTTTAAAGTATTAATATTATATATAAAAATAATAAAAAGTAAATAAATTTATATTAATATAAAGTTTTATTATATTTTAATATACATTAAATAATTAATATAATAATAATGTTATATATTATATATATGAAATAAATATTAGTAAACAGGAATAATAGGACATGGAGATTGCGGTCTAAGGACATCTAGGAATACAATATAATAATATTAAATATTATTATATAATATGTTAAATATATATAAAATTTTGTATTCATAAGTGTTATCTTGCATTGAGTTTTCGTTGTCTATAATTTTCAATCTTGATTTCTCTTCACCTTTGGTGTTTATGATTGATTATGTGTTTATGATTGACTATGTTTGATAGTGCTTTCCTATCGCCAAGTAAGGTGGAGATATTCCCATAGACTAGCATTTGTGTCTCTAGATGTAGTCGTGTTTGAATGTGCCTCATTACACCCAATACTACCAAAAATCCTCTCCTCAAATTGGTGTTTCCGAAAGATGTTTCAAATATGAGTTATTGGGTCCTTGAACCAATTATTTCAATGTGTTTCCCTCTCCACAAGATTGAAGTCTAGGTTGGAAAAAAACAATAACAGAATAGGGTGTAAGTGGAAATAATTGTAATGTAACATCCCTTAATGGTTATGCTAGATTACGATGTTCCTCAATGGCTATATTATGAAATTAATTTGGTAATGTTGCATATTCATGTTTTGGTTGACTATGGTTGGCAATGTTTCAATACCCAATGTAGTTATGAAACTAAAAGGTTCCAACCATTTTGTAATGTAATAAGCTGAGATAAGGTAATCAAGATAAACATTGCAATAAATAAAACCATATTATAAAACTCTTACAATCACAATTTGATATAACATTGAATTCAACCTTTTAGTGTGGAATGACCATGTAAAACTATCATTGACTATGGGTGGCCATGTTTCAATATCCCAATCACAATTGGACATTAAGAGGTTAAGTTAAATATTATATAAGATTGTGCTAGTAATAGGTTTATAATATGGTTATATATATTGCACAATTCATCTCAATTGAATTAAGTTAGCTTAATATATTCCTGAATTGGAACACACATGGAGATGGTTCCCAAAACCATTGCAATAGGATTAGGATAGCATAAAATAAAAAAGTGAGAATGCACTCATGTAAGCATGCATGTTCTCCTGGCTCATCAATGTCAAACCTTTCAATAAAACTTAAATAAGAAAAGGCTGCATGTTGTTTATTATTAAACAACTCGTGACCGAAAGAAAAGAGACCAAACTCCCTAACAAAACATGTGCATGTACAACTCATCACAAGAGGGTGGCAATGCAAGAATCCAATACAATCATTTGCAAATGTAAGTAAGATTTGTTTTTGTTTTTCATTTTTCATATTTTTTTTTGTTTTGTCAATTTTTAATAATTACAAAATTTTAAAACAATATAATTTTTTTAATTTGCAAACCATATATCATCTACCTGCAATGGAATCTAATGAAAACCAATAACTAGAATAAAAATTTAAATCTAAACCCAATAACAATGAACAAACACTAGAAATGATAATCTAGAACCCAAAAAAACTCACAAGAAGAACTCAACCACGACTTGGATGAATTAAGAAAATTGATTTGGAAGTTAAGAAGCAGAAAGAAACCATTTTTGTTGTCCCTTGAAACCTCTTTGGAGAAAATTATTGTTTCCTTTCAACATTCCCATTCTCAATTAATTGATATGACTAAATATAAGGATAGGACGAGAGAGTTTTAATCTAGTAGCTTAAGGAGAAAAATAAAATATTTAAATATTACAAAAGTTTGAGGTTGATAGTAAGTGAACACTCATCCAAGAACAAACCAACCATCTATTGTCACATAGAGACATGTTTGCATGGAATATTGATATTTCCATCCATGGAAAGATAGTTGCATGAAGAGGTGGTTCATGGTGTTTGATAAACATATTTTCAATAATAAGGAGGTTCTATTGTATTTCTCCAAAAAACTATGGGATGAGTTTGTTCTTGATATACATGTCAACTACTTCAACATTATAGAGTCCTAGAGTGTTGGCATTTGCTCTTACCAATATAAACCTAATGTTAGAAAAAACCACTAAGAGGGCCACCTGCTCATATGAATGATCCTAACCTCCCTTCCCAACCACCTAATCTATTTGATAGACTTGATCAAATCGATGGGGAAAATATATGTGTCACATGTAGTCTACTTAGACAGGTCACATTTATGCAAATGTCTTGAGTAGAAAGGTAGTATGAACATGGGAGAGACACATGTGTAGGTTATGTGGGGCAGACGAAGAAGATACCAACCACTAGTTGTATAAATTTTGGGATATTCAGTACAATGAGAACAATTCCACATATTTGTTCTTATTACGGGCATACTTTCCATGGACCAATGTAGGATCCCACCCATGGAAGTTTTATGGAGCATGTTAGCACTCATTTAGTTTATATCCAATCAATGAGTATGCATTTACCTATGCAATAAATATTTTTTCAATATAGGTAATTATAATGTACATTTGTTTCTTACTTTTTTATGTGAATTCACAATTGTTTATATATAATATTCCATCTTCACTGTGGGAGGATATAACTTGTCCTGATTTGGATCATGCAATGGAAGGGAGAAACGGAAATTACAGAACCTTACACACATATTTTGATTACTTGGAACAATTTAAACACATTCATAGGTAAATAATGAAAATAAAAATACACACACACACATTTTTCTACTAAAAAAATCTTCAAGGGTTTATGTACCCTTCCCATAGATGACCTATTATATGGCATGCACTACATCTACGTAGAATCCTCCAAAAGTCCGATTTTAGATTAAAAATATGATTCCCTTAAGGTATATAATTATCTAGTGAAATTCATTCTCCAATATAGAAATCCACCTATATTTTGATAACCCTTGTGTCATCTCTACTCATAGAGTTTTTCAAGGAAATGAACATAGCTATTTTTTCCCACATCTTCCAAGGTCTTATGATAGCTCACCTAACAAGATCTAAGGCAATCCCACACCTATTTCACATAAATCAAATTCCTTCATGGATCAAACCATTTTTCCATTTTTTCAAGATGATACATGATCTCCTGAAAAACCAAGCCTAACTTTCTGTCCTTTGAATTTGTTAATTTGAAGCAAAATCAACATCAAACTAAACATGGAATATATATATATATATATAGACACACACACACACACACACACACACACACACACACACACACACACACACACACCAAGACTATATGTCATACATTGATGAGGCACGAATTAAGAGATTCACCTTTCATATACTTTTTTTAAACCTCCTAACCAACATCTTATCAATTAAACCCTTGACCTATGGATATCCTACATACAACCCACCACCATATTTATGCTTTTCAAGCTTTAGTTTGATGCATTTATTACTTATTTTCTTGTGATATAGGTTCAAATATTCCTAATTTTTTTTCCTAATGGATTAGAATAATTATATTCTATATTCCATTTATCACATTCTCTCTTATTCAAATTCCTCATGACCCTTACAAAATGAACTTATTGATTAGAAGAACTTCCCCAAGTCTAAGCACTTGGGGACCGTTTCTTAATTTTGAAACATTGTTTGTTTCATGGATATGAGTCCTCTATTTTATAGTTAAGAGGGAGTGGTCATTATCTTGAATCATATTACTAGGTGGATATATTTTATAATCATGGACATATATTTCAACAATATATTTAAAAACCTTTGATTCCTTAGAATTTGTTCATAAGTTGTTGTTATAGTTGGGTGAATCCGCGGACCTGGGTAACACTTTTTGGAAAGCACATTTCGGCAAAAAAGAAAAACGCACCTCGGTCGAGGGTTTAACAAGCCCTCGACCGAGGTTTTAATATCTCGACCGAGGTTTTATCAAGCCCTCGACCGAGGTTTTGTTCAGCCCTCGACCGAGGTATTTCTTAACCCTTGGTCGAGGTATTAAAACCTCGACCGAGGGTTAAGAAATACCTCGGTCGAGGTATTAAATCGGTTGAGGTATGGACCTCGGTCGAGGTACATACCTCGACCGAGGTTCCTATGTCGAAAAAATTATAAAAAGAGGCCACGAGGGCCGCGGCCGTCTTTTTAGCAAAAATTCACTGTGGAAGCTCGACCGAGAAATGACGAGCGGCGTAAGGAGTAGCAACCCAAGCACCCCGAAGCAACCCAACCTCGTCACGATGGCGTCGGAGCCAAGAGGTAACAATTTAAATAATTGTTTTTC
>LPNX011188050.1:5764-118949 GCA_001517045.1 Pseudotsuga menziesii
ATGATGAAAAACTAACACACTCTTTTCTCCTATGAAAAGCATGTATGAGTTGTCCCTCCATCACCTTTTAGCTTGCCTAAGTGATTTTTCCAATTCATGAGCTCCTTGACTATTTTGGAAACTACTTTATGCACCTATGGGGGATTTGCTTCATTTTAGTAAGCCTGCTTTTGACTAGATTCGAATTGCCTCCTCATGCATTCGAATCCCTTATGTAATTATTTATTGCAGCAACCTATGATGTTACAGGGTTGGCTATTGTACACTGAGTTAATACAGTTTAGTGTTGAGCTCCATATTCAGTCTCTTTTGTGAGTGATTTTGCATGTACAATTGATAATTGTTGTGAGTGTAATTGTTCTATCACTGGGTTCAATTTCCACACAATTAAAGTTAGCGTTGATCTTATATTGAACCAATTAATGATGGCTGTGGAGTCACCATGAATGTGCAGAGTGGGAAGGACCATGGATTTAGCACAATAAAAGAGATTCCATAAACCAAGTAGTTCAAATCTGGTGTTTGTACTCATACCAACACCCAATTTGAAGCAAAAATAGTGGTCCTGGGTGATCAAAAGATGAACACGTATACCTCCAATTTGATTGGCTGAAGCCCCATTGAAGAAGATGTAGGTACAATTATCGAAATAGTTTATGTAGTCAAACTTATTACCTTTCTTTTTTTGCATTGACTTAGCCACTTTAAATTCACTAACTCTAAAATAGCTAATAAGTGTTGGCTAATAATGGGGACAATTCCTGGTATTATGTTTCATTAGGTTGCAACATGGAAAAATTGTGCAACAAAATACCAAGAATTGTCCCCGTTATCAAAATAGTTTATTAGGTACAATTATCAAAATAGCGGAAGATGTAGTATAATTATCAAAATAGTTTATTTAGTCAAACTTATTACCTTTCTTTTTTGTGTTGACTTAGCTACTTTCAATTCACTAACTCTAAAATAGCTAATAAGTGTTGGCTAATAATGAGATATAGTTAATGTGGATAGAGTTCTTGAACTCTGTCCTCATCGACAGTTTTGTTTGATGATGATATTAACAGGTATGTAGAAAAAAAATTAATATTTTATAATGATCTTCAATGATCTAGGGGTTAGGTTCTAGTTTCTTGGTTATAAAAAACCATGGCTAGGGTTCTCACTACTCTAAGTGCCCCAACAAAGGTGGATTGTCTTCCAGCTACCATATCACATTTGAATTTCTCTTGTGCCTTTTGGAGGTTTGATATTCACCCCTTCTGCTTCTCTGTTCCCAACGTTTAAGGATTTTGTCCCAAAGGATTCTACTATATGTTTAACATCCTGATGTGAAGACCTAGGTCTAAAGTTATACCTAATGGTTAGTTGGGATGAACCTCGTAAATTGTTGTATTTATGACACTGCCAACACCTAAATGGAAACCCCTCATAGTCCGATGTCTGAATGATGGAAATATTTTTGTGCTCAATTTCAATATCCTCCTTTAGACCCTCATGGTTGTTTATTCTAACCAAAATGCAAGAAAATTTCATATTGTCCGACTTTTTTAAATGACATATCTATCGCAACAAACTCCCCACAATATTTCTAATGCCCCTGAAAACATCTAAAGACCAATAGTCAAAGGGAAAACCTTAAAGTCACACCCAAATTAGGGTGATGTCTAACTTCTTTGTTTTCTTGTCAAACAGAGTTCTCCACATTTTCAGAGCCATTAGTGCCGAGCCTATACACCAATTCTGTTTGAGATCCCATTGTGCATCTTTGGATTTCTTAATATGAAAGATGAACAACCTTTGGAGAGAACCAGGACTTTGGGAACACATCCTAGTTTGTCACCCCAATTTTCCTAACCCAAATCCTTGAGGGTTTTGGCATTGAATTGTGTTCCTTAGACCCGTCCCGTAATGGTTGTCTCTGTTGTATTCCCCAACTTGTTAAGGTGTATAACTACCCCAACCATGAAATTCTTTGCTTTGCCTTGTGTTTTAAAAGTTGCTACTTATTTCAACTTGTTTGTTCCCAAACTTTTGTCCCTGGACTAGTGTGTTTTTCAAGGTCTTGTCTTTCATCAACAAAGGTATCCCTTGTTCCATCTATTCCAAATTCCTAAGTTTATAATTTTCTTAAGTCCATGGCACTCATTAACTAACTCTTCTAAGGCCAGAAGTCCAGGCTTCGGTTCTACATGTTAAGGAACATAATGACCAATTGGGGTGCTTATGGTAAACCCCAACCCTGGTTTTTGGGAAACGGGTTTATGAGTTTGAGGTGCCACCGCAGCTTGCCAAAGTGAGTGGTTGATGGTATCAAATTATATAGCATAGGTTCCCCTCCCTCTTAACGCAAGTCAATATTGGACCACCGATTTCTGGGATCGACAGAAAAGAGCAAACATCACAACGCACACAAAAAACCCTTGCCACAGGATGCCCAAAAACAATTGTCACATAGGCTCTGCACATGGAACAAAGAAGGGAAAGCTTCAGCCCAGACACTGATGACGTAATGAGGGCCTTAATTAGGTTTTTGTGCACATGGCTATGAAGGATGAAGCTGAGCTTTATGTATGACTATTAAACCATTAATTAAAATTTTAATTTTAACGATGATCTGTGAAAACACAATACAATTTAACGGCCATTTATCAACATGTATACCGTGTAGGAGTCAAATCAATAAAACTTGTTCGAGTATGGGATGGACCAGGATATACTGATGCTGCACTCTGTTTTGAGATGGGGCCATCATCATTATAGGAATGCTATCCTAGAGTGTGCTTGAAGCATGCTTTTCAGTCTCATGTGCAGAGGCTAACAACATGCCAAAAAAAAAGGAGGTCATGATGCTTACTCATTGATCCATGAGCTCCAACTCCAAAACATGAACCCTGTGCTCCAAATTCGTACCTTTAGCTCCAATTCTCAAGAGTGAGATCCAATTATCAACAATGAGCTCCAATTCTCAACCCTGACCTCCAATTATCAACTGTGAGCTCCAATTCTAAACCCTCTGCTCCACCGGACCTATTCCCAAATTCACAAAAACCTCCAAATTGCACTGAACTGTCCACAACGAGTTGTGACAATGTCCAAATACCCTTGTCATTTTTTATTATATACTATATGTATTTTATTTTTATTATATATTATTTTATATTATATGTATTTTATTTTTATTATATGTTATTTTATATTATATAAATTTCCATAATAGTATTAGGATATTTTTATTATATCCTAACTTGAATAAAGAACCTTCACATTAATGAGGGAAGAACCATCTACATAATGACACATCCCTATCTTGGATAAATAAAAATATATCTTTGAAGGATGATTGAAAAGTTGAGCATGTGAGCATGGTGATGATGATAATGATGATGATGTTGATGATGATGATTATGATTATGACGTTCATGTCGATGATGACAATGATGACGATGTTGTTGATGATGATGATGATGTCGATGATGTTGTTGATGATGATGATGATGTTGATGACAACGATGACAATGATGATGGTTATGATCCTGATGATGATGATTATGATTGTGATGAAGATGATGATGATGATCTTGATGATGAGGATGATGAGGATGATGATGAAAATGGTGAAAATAATGATGATGATGATGATGATGATGATGATGATGATGACGATGATGATGAAGATTATGATGTTGATGTCGACGATGACAATGATGATGATGATGATTATCATCATCATGAGGATGATGATGATAATGATGACGATGATGATGAAGTTGATGATGATGATGTTGATGATGATGGTGATGATTATGATGTTGATGAAGACGATGACAATGATGATGTCGATGATGAAAATGATGATGATGGTGATGATGATGATCATTATGATGCTGATGAAGACGATGATTATGATTATGACGATGATTATGATTATGATGATGATGATGATCTTGATGATGATGATGATGATGATGATGATGATGATGATCTTGATGATGATTATTATTATTATCATCATCATGAGGATGACGATGATGATGATGACGACGATGATGATGTTGATCAATGATGATTATGATGATGATGATGATGAAGATGATGATGTCGATGATGATGATGAAGATGGCGATGATGTCGACAATGATAATGATTATGATGATGTTGATGATGTTGATGACAGTGATGATGTTGATGATGATGCACATTCGATTTAATATGATGAAGATGATGGTGATGGTGATGATGTTAGTAGCACTTTTTTATAAATAAGATAAAATAATAGTTCTAATTAAATATTTACCTTTCAATATATTTCATCGTCTTCTTCCTCCATGTCAGCGTCTTCTTCATCCATGTCATCATCTGTATCATCAGATCCATAGTCATTTTGTAAGGATTGGCCATATCATCGTCGTCATCATCATCAGTTATGCTCATCGTGTCATCATCAGAATAATCTTTATCAGCATTGTCTGCTACATCATCTGATTCAACTATTTGTTGGACATCTTCTATTGGATCATCATTGTCAGCTAACTCAAGTTGATGATGCTCTTCGTCATCATATTATTCTTCCAGAGGACCCTCTTCATTACCATCATCTAGGTTATACTTTATCGGCCTTGCCCTTGGATTGTGTCTCACAACAAATGATCAGCCCGCTTTACCTGGAACCTCTAAGTAAAATACTTGTTCACATTCGCTTGGAAGAACATAGGGCTCTGTTCTTGGCTTAAACAACCTTGTGTTTACCATGGTAAATCTATTATCATGTTCAATAATAGTTCTATCAAGATCACATTGATTCAATCGTAACCTGTACCATTTGACAACGAATAGAACTACCTTAAAGGATTTAAAGTCGCACTGTATAATATCTTCCAAATACCCATAGTATCAATTTTATGAGACTTCTAGATGTTTATCAGTTCTAGATGAAACATTGGTAACCTCAAAGACCAGAGAAACCCTAGAATCTGACGTTTTATTTGTTTCATCCAGTTTTTTGATCCGATATCTACCTCCATTGCAGACCATAGCCATATGGTATTTTACCCGCAATAAGTAATATACAAAAATATTACACAACCATTCAGTCCTTATGCAACAATACATGGAAAAAATAACATGTACGTCAATAAGTAATTTAAAAAATAAAAGATTTAGAGGGATATTTGATTAATTATATGCTTGCCATTATCTTTTACACCATATGCCAAATCGATTTCCCTTTCTGTTAGATTGTTATCTCCATTGTGTTGTGTTGCTTTTACCAATGAAGCCACACCTTCCCATGATATTCCATGACCCGATTATGTGCATCGTTCAATCCATACCTTCATCCAGTCAAGATTTTTTGCGATGTATAAATGAATTGCATCCCTTTCTTGACCAACTGTTTAATGAAAATAACCATTAAAATCAAATAAAGGTGTAAATCTCCTCAACAAAGACGTATATGCTCTTAATTGAAGAAATTATGACTAGAAAATACAATTAGAATATGAAGGATATAATAAAAATCCACTAGCTAATAATTGCCTTTCAGCTTCCTCAATCTACCTTTCCCATTTAGTTGCTTCCCTTCAAATTTGTTATTGGAGTCTGGATCACAAATGCGACGTAAATTGAGATTTGATGCTAAAATAGGAAGATATTCACTAACATACAACATGTTTTGGTATACCATATATCCTTCCATCATAGAACCCTCTGCATGTGCTCGTTGTCTCACCAAACCCTTCATAAATTTCTAGTGTCTCTCAACCATCCACATGGACGTTGAGTGCATAGGTCCACACAAATCAATCTCCTCAACTTGGTGTATGAGGTAGTGTTCTTGTGCATTGAAAAATGCTAATGGTAGATGCTTCTGCATTTCACACATGAGACGAGGAATTTCTCTCCTCCAATACTTTATATCTTCTTTATGGATTTCTTTAGATGTCAACCATCTACAAGTGATGCAAACCAATAATGATATTTAACAAAAATAAACATTAAATTACAATATATGCTGAAATAGTGCACAAAAAAAAATTTAGAAATTATTATATGGAGAATTAAAGAAACACTAAGCACATGCAAGTAATCGCTAGTTACCTCATGTATTTACCAATATTATATATAACTTGTTTGACATTGTTGTCGAAGTTGTTCGGGAGAGAGAGAGGTAGAACATACTCTATCAATATACAAAACACGACATTTATTAAAAAAAGAGTATACAAACAAGAAAAAATTATATGGACATAACAATAATAATTACCTTGATGAAGACATGCCAATCATGTGTTTTGACCCCTGCAAAATCACCTTTTTTAGTTATGATATTCTTCAAATTTGCACAGAAACCGGGGGGAAATTTAATTTTCCGCATTACTTCTTTGACAAAATTGCTTTGTTTCTTCGTATATATCCATGGAATTGGGTTTATATTAACTTGTTCTCTGTTGGTATGAAATTGGATGACGTCTTTCATGGTTGCTTTCTTGAATGTCTTTGCACACTTTCAGAACTTTATCTTTCTCCCTCCTTAGCTCTAGTAGTCACGATAAGTTTTCAGTAACATTCTTTCAAATATGCATTGTATCAAACAAATGAGCAATTTGTAGGTGCTCATATAAGTAGGGAAACCTGCTGAATTGAATAGGATAACTTTTCATTCCTTGTGGAAGACCATTAATTGCTTCATGATCACGATGGACATCATGAATATTATTTTATAATTAATAAATTACATCATAAATCAAATATGGCCACTACAACAAACAACTCACAATAAAAATTAAAATACATAAAAAATCATATACGATGATCCATACGTACCATGATGATGATTTCTATTGTATTGCATCTTCCAAAGGTGAGGTGTCATTCTTCGTGGTTTTAATGCAGTCTCTTGATTCCCATTCAAAATATTTCTTTCAGTTGTTATATACATGTGATTCTTAGAGAGGAAATGCCTATACTCATCAAACACATCCTTTCTTAAGATTTTTGAACGACGAGATTTTATCTTAGGACCACAAACTGGACATGCAAATTTACCCTTTCTCTGAAGACCTACAATATTTACATATGGAATATCTATGTCAAATATATTTATATATAAAATATTCTAACTACTCCATATCATTATATGCAATTAAAATGGAACTTAAAATTACAAACCACAAAATGAAGTTAACCCAGGGGCATCATGTATTGTCCATACAACCATTGCATGTAATTGAAATTTCCTTTGTCGTATTGGTCTAGATACGCCATACATAGTTATGTCATTCCATAACTTCAGTAGCTCATCTATAAGAGTTTCGATGTATACATTCATATCTTTGGCTTGGAACTTACCTGATTCATAATTTGAAGTACATATAAAATATATCATTATGAGAACCATTAAGATATATAAACCATGCAGAAGAGTAAAATAATAGATATATCTATCAAATTAAGATACATATCATGAAAAATGAGATGCCACAACTACATTATAAATAAAACAGTTTTCATCAATAAACCTAGAATAATCATCGACAACATTATGTGCTCCCTCTTTATTGACAACCATGGAGGAATGTTATTGTTGATAACAAAAATAGGCCACACCATGTAAATTGATTTCATCTATGCAAATGGATTAACACCATCCGCTTCCAAAGAAATCCTAAGATTACATGGTTCTTCTTTAAAGTGAGGCCACTTTTCCTTAATATCTCTAAAAGCAGTACCATCTGTAGGTATTCGGATAACATCAACTTGACTTCTATTCTTGGCATGGTAATTCATAAATTGCGCTATGTTTTTGCACCTGAACAGTCGTTGCAAACGTGGAATGATGGGAATATAACGAACAACCTTCTAAGGCACCTTTTTTGTTACTTTATCTGTACGATATCTACTTACATGACATTCCGAACATTTTGTTGCAAATTCATGTTGATTATAATATATAACATGGTCATCGGGGCATACATGAATTGCTTCATAAAGCATTCCAATCTCTTTCATGATGGAAGACAAATATCGATTTGTGCGAGGTAAAATATTTGATGGTGTTAACAAAAATCCAATTATCAAGCTACAAAAAAAAAATTGTTAATGTAATAAATAAATAATATTAATGAAACACACTTCATCTGTATGATGAACAATAATGAGTTAACAATACAATTATTAGAGGAATACAAATAAACTTTATCACGATCATACAATTATTAGATACCTTAGCATACGTGTGATTACAATGTTTGAAATACCATTCATAACCTCCAAGTTCATTATCAACAATATATTAAAGAGAAGATTTGTTTTGTAGCCTTCATAAAGGGGTTCATATGCCTTATCGATAAGAGGTATATCATGAACATCATAAAAGTCATCATCATTTTCATTATCAACATCATCGTCATCCATTCTAACGTTAAATGAATCATGGATCAATGTATTTGTACCATCATCTTCAATTACATCATTGACATGATAATCTTGTTCAACATGATCATTCACTTGTTCTCCATTAAACATACACACTCCATGATCATGATCCTGAACTTGTTCTGAAAGCACTTCCTCTGGATGACATGCTATAGGGTGTCTTTACTTTAATATAAATATATGGAAACATCAATAGATAGACATTAATATATGAAAAAAATAATACATACAATTACCAAAAACAATGAATATAATAATGTTTATAATGCTAAACCTACAAATGGACGATATTCGTTCCCCCCCTCAGCGTGTCCATGTTCCCTGCAATGTTTTGTGGATGTTGAGATCAATATTTTTCTCTTCTTAAATCCCTTGCATTGAGTACATGGACAATAACATTTGCCATCACCCCTTCGTTTCACTGCATCCCATAGTCTAGCAAGCCATTGTTGGTTGTCTTCGTTTGGATTTGGAATATTTAATCTATTTGACATTTTGCAATAAAATTAATTAATCAATATAATCGGTTGTCTTAAAAAATCAAGTTCCGTGCATCAAAAACGCATAAAGGTTTTGTCAAATGGAGAGAAGTCGAAGAATAAAAAATTCTAGGCAAACTGTCTATGAATGAAAAAAAAAAATTCCCAGAACCGCTCGTTGAAGAATAAAACAATTCCTGAAAAACGTCCGTTGAAGAACAAATAATTTTCGCAATCGTCCGTCACTTCTACAACAAACATGTCAAAATGTTTAAAACAATTTATATTTATAATGGACATGCGTCAAATCTTCGACACCTTGAACATAGTTACCGTTGAAAGTATGGGAGCATAAAATTTAAAATCATGTAAACCTTACTTTTTTTATTTTTATAAAAAAATATATACTGCCCGTCAGATATCTGACGATTAGGGGTCAGATAACTGAGTTTATTGGGTTCAATGACGTTGAAGATCCGCCACTACAAACATCAAACATCTGACATGGAAGTGTTAGAGAACCGACACTACAAGAGTCGAAAATTCGACGCCAAAGTGTCGGATATTCGACGGTGCTATAAATATTTTGTTGTTGGCATTTTGTTGATCAATTGTTGTGTGACACATCTGTGCGAAATGTCGGATGACTTCGGATTCTGACATCGGAATTTGGGTTCAAATCCTATTGTGATATAGGGAGTTTATGAAAGAGGGGGGGGGCGGACAAACACACACACACACACACACACACAAATTCTGTGGGAGAGAAAGGGAGTGGGGTGAGAAATAGAGAGATACTTATGGATGTAAGGATAGTGAGGGAGGTATAGAGAAGGTGGAGAGAGGTTATGAGAGAGTGGGAGTGAGGGAGGGACACACACACTGTCAAAACCCCAAATTTTTAATGTAATATAAAATTTCTAATGTCGAAGTTTGATGACTACTAGCGGCTAGCGAAAAAAAATGAAATAGTTAACAAAGGTAATGATTAACTTCAAACACATAAAAAATAATACCTCTTTAATTTTGAGATGTTATGTATATGACCTGCATTTATTTACTTCTAACTGTATTGATGACTTGATTTTGTCAAGTAGGTAAGAATTTATGTTCTAAACTGGGGCTTACTTAGCAATTGCTAACTCAGCTAGATTTCTGGATCTTACAGGTTCAACAGGTAAATTTTTGAACAAGCCTAGAGTTTGTTAAAGCGTTAAATCCAGATGTACTTCTTTAGCATATATAAAATGCTAGAGTAAAATTTGCTTAATAGAGTTCAAGGATACTACGAGGTAAAGTAACTTTTCTTTATTTGTTTTGCAACAATGACAGTATTTTAAGTTTATGTCATAAATACCAAGATTATTTCCATACTATATGTCTTTCACCAGCATGACTTCTACTTCAGAAACTCTTCTTTCCATCTATAAGCTAAGTTACTTACAAGTTCTACATAGAGCTCATGATTCAATATAATGACACTTTTATTGAAAACAAGATTTTACTCCCATTGTTATTTCTAATATCTAAAACACTGCTTATAAGCATGAAAATAAATCTAAGGCCTTCAAAGAAAATCTTAAAATAGAACCCTTAGCTCTACTTTTGATTCTTCCCTAGTAGATATGAATTATCAGCTACGGTTATAAATGTCTATTTGCATTAAAAGTCATTGAGCTTTTAATTTCGACCTTCCAAGTTCATCATGTCACAAGTAAAGCAGTAAAATTTTATTATCATATCACTTATAATAATATTAAGTATATTTGTCTTAACTTTAGATAGTCTTACCACCTTGTAAATACCAAGTGTGATTTAATTATTGGTTTGGTTTAAGAAGAGTTGGGTCCTTTATGGAAACCAAAAATATTACTAACTTCCAAGGAGTCTTCCCACCATAACGTTGTCTATATCACTGTCAACTTATGGCAATTGTAGAGTCATGCTTGTGTAGAAGGTACTCCCTATCTTTTACTTACTAAAAGTGAATCTAGGATATTGCCCTTATAAGATTTGATTTTACATAACCCTAACTCAAACATAGCATTGTTTTTATTTAATAAAAAGTTTGTAAGAAGACTCATTAGAAGTGTCAGTGACAAAGGTCAAAAGCATAACTCCAATATTGATTTTCCACTTACATACTTTTACCGATAATGGATCTTAAAGTTATCAAATACAATTGATAATAGTTTATATACATTTCCACTAGTGAAAGATTATAGTGATATTGAAAAGCAATGATAAGAGTGATTTATTAAATACCATGCTAATAGTGATAATGAATAATTGATTTCACTGAGAGGTTGATTGCAATGTTAACATAATTGACAAAGATACGATGCCAAAAAATTATCATTGTGGTCGCCATATAAATCATTGGCAATCATTTGGTTTTCCCGACAGTGCAAGATAACTATACTATTCGACCCACTGTTGGCTTAATATTTCGGTGGGCACGTGGAGCAGCCTCTACCATGCAATAGTCGATTTAAAAACCCACCAGAAAACCATATCCTCCTCATTTCCTTCGAGGGTTTGGCTCTGCATTTCCTGGTTTTCTTCGCGTCCATGAGAGGCTCACTTGTTCAGCATATGACGGTCCTTAAATTCGTAGTATAGTGCTATATCATCGTGCAAAGTTAAAGATTTCACTGCTTGTATTCGTGGTTTCATTCTGGAAGCTTAGGAACACTCTGAGGGTGATTTTCTTATCTCTGTCAGTTGTTTAGAGAGCTGAGCATAGTGTTACCCCTGTCTCTACTTGTGGCTTGCTCCTTCATTGGTGTAAAATATAACAAGAACCTTGTTACCTCTGTCTCAGGTTTGAAACAAGGGTTCGTTTCTCCAATGTGCGGTCCTCATACTAGTTTGGTTACCTCCTCGGCCCCATATTTCTTCATCTTCAGGTAAAGGTTTTCACCTTGCTAATGTTTTAAAAATTCAAGTTAGAGTTTAGTATTAGAAGTATAGTATCTAACTAAATGTAATAGATCATGTTAATGCAGGTTACAGTCGGCTTCGAGCTTGGAAGAAACCTCTCCAACGCTGTGGACTCCATGGCCAAAATGGGTAAGCCTCGGTTTAACGTGGCATCTCCTTTCTTGCAATGGTTAAAGGATAAAGGTTACAGTTGGAAAGGAAGCACGGCTTCGGTTCCTTCGTTGTTTAGATGCTTAGTTTCACTTATTACTTAGTTTTTATTATTAAAACCCTTGCATGTTGCAGGGTAGCTACAGCTTATATGTCATGACTTGTAAAAAGGATTTACAGCCTTATGGCTAAGTAATATCATATTTTGTTTCTTAAAATGTGGATATTGCTCCTGTACTCATGGTTTTTAATTAACTTATGTTTTGAATATTATGTTAATTTATAGTTTGTTTTATAAAAGATATTACTGTAAATGAGGTTGTTCTTCTTCACTATCAATGAAGTAGATTTGTTGTTAAATATTTCTCTTGTAAATAAATTAAGTTATTGTGATGACTGTAGCTCAGTCGTAAAGTAAGTTTTTTCAAATTTATACTTATAAGCTAGGATAGAATAGTTAGGGTTTAGTGGAAGAGAACCCTTGTATAGATATGTTCTTAAATTTATTAATTGTGCATTGGTCTTTGTTTACTTCTATTTCGTTATTACAAAAGTAATTATGTTATTTAACCTATTTATGAAGTATTTGTACAAATAAAAGAGTTTATATATATACTATAAGTTATTGAGATAAGACTGTAATCAGTCTAATGTATAACTTATAGTTTTTCTAGTTTAATTTGTTTACTCAGTAATCATAGTATACATTTAAAACTTTTATAAATTAATTTGTAAAAAGATTAAAGAAAAACTAGGGTTTCAACCCTCAGGTTTATCTTGCACAGGTTATATAATTATCTGGTAATTGTAATTATTTCCTGTTTAAGTAATTTCTTAGTTTTGTTATATTTAATGTTTACAGTTATATTTGAATTTGTTTATTGTTCTGTAACTTAGAAACTATTCAAAACTTTGTAAAAATTAGAATAATAACTCTGTTTACTTTTTTAAAATAGATGGTTTGTAACATAACTCTATTTTGGTTTACATTAAATAATAGTTTATGATAATAGATTTAAACGATACACTGTGTGGTTAATACCTTGTTTATATACATAACTGTATCTTCTATAAACTTTATTTGTATCAGTATACTTTTTATTATAACTCTAGCGTAGTTTTTTTTTCTTTTTCTTTTTTACAAAAACGGTTATGGGACTTTTATATTGAACTTCTAGCTAATCAGCTGCCAGTAGCATTACATACAGCAAAACTAATCCAAAGTAAGCAAAGGTTCCAGAGATACTGGCGAATTTATCTTAACTGATATCTTTACAAAGATCTGGATAATACTAAACTTTCCTAGAAAATCAAACTAGCAAAGACAAAGGAAAGGAAACTAAATGAGGCAGAGATACACCCTGCAGAGGGGAGGAAGAACAGAGTTCTGAATTTGGAGATTTTCCTTTCAAATTAAAGGGGCGTTCCTAGAAAAAGAACTTGCTGCTGATGCTGGGCGTGAACTGAACCTCTCCATCTCTCCTGCTCGTGGCTAGAAGACTTCCCATCAAATAGACAGAGCCAAAAGAAAAATACTTAGGGAGAATGCATACCGATAAAGACTCACTCAGAATTTTCCAACAGCTTCATAGCCTGGAGCTCATCGAGTGCCTTAGAGCATTCCTTGCTGGGCATTAAAAACACTGGAGGACAGCGAGTAGAGCATATATCTCCTTGCAAACCTGTTAATCCACGTGAATATGATAAAATGATGGAAGGAATCTTTCCCATAGTTGGCCTAAGTGTGAATATAAATGAAAATCGACCAATTACAATGGCTGCACATGATTCCACAATTGAACCTTGATATGATTAAAAATGCCTTGCTCTTGGACGCAAAACTTCTTGAAATACTCAGTCTACAGGGTCTTTACTGGCTGAGATCGAAAGACTCTTATTCTTGTCCTAGGAGGATCTGAGAGTCATCTCTCCCCTATCTTTAGGGAATGGGCATGTAATTTTCAATTCCATTAAACCGCAGAGCTCCCTTACTCATGGAGGCCCCAACGTTTGCTTCTTGATCAGCGTTTTGGTTGAGATTCCTAAGGACATGATAGAACTGAACTTCTTCAAAATCTTTCAGTTTAGTTGAGACTTTCCGGTAGTAGTGAGCCAAGTCCATGCTCTTGGGGGTCTTCTTCATCTTAAGAGCCTGAATGATGATACGAGAATCTCCAATGATTACCAGCTTCTTGATGGATAGGCTTCTAGCTTGATTCAGGCCTTGCCAAATGGCAAGAATTTCAATGATATTATTATATTTTTGACCCAGCCCCCAGGCGAAGTTGAAGACAATTTTCCCTGAATAGTCTAGCAAAATTCCTCCACTTCCAGCAGGACCAGGATTCCCTTTCGAGGCCCCATCCACGTGCAGAATATGCTTATTCAGAGAAGCTCTTCATTTGATAAATTCATGCTCCTCGAGCCTGATTTCCCAGGTAGAATAATGCTTAGTAATATTCTTGGTTCTGGTGAGGAGGGAAGGGTCTAAGTCATGGAACCAGCTATACTATTCTCTGTCAGGAATAGCTTCGTTGGTGAGATTTACTTTAGAGGCAACCAGCTCTCCTATCAGTGCCTTAACTTTGCTAGCCACTTGGGTCGGAGAAGCTGCCAAGTCCCTGGAGATTCTATTGTTACGCTCCAACCAGACTTTGCAGCAGAGAATTTTTGGCACCCACATCCAACAATGCTTTAATAGCTTCATCCTGGAGAAGGAAAAGGGAGCAAAAACAGGCCAGGGGGAAAACAAGGAGGAGATGGAAGGGGGGTGGTCAATATTCAACTACGCAAAGAGGATATTCCAGAGGTCAAAAGCAAAGGAACACTGAAGAAAGAGATGGGTCAAGTTTTCTTTGTGGCAGGCACAGAGAGGGCATCTTGAGGGCCCTTCCCAGCCTCTAATTAGAAGGATGTCCCAGGTAAGAATGCTGTTATGCAGGAGGGACCAGCAGAATAGGTCAATTTTGGGGAGGGAGGGGTGGAGCTAGAGGCTTCTCCAAGCAGAGGGGTCCGAGGCTGCCCAAGGAATGGATTTTAGGGCTGCATACCCAGCAACAGTAGAGTAAAGGCCTGAGGAGGAGCCCCAACCTCTTTTGTCCTTCAGCTTAGCAGGGGTGGGGGAGAGGCCTTGAAGAGCATCAATAAGGGCGCAAGATTCAGCTTCAAGTTCTTGCGGGACATCTCCCAAGTCCCACTTGATCCAAGATTCAGCTGGGCTCCATCGAGATAATTCCCAAAGGGTAAACTTATTGTTCGAGTGGAGCCAATTTTTGATGTTCTCCATGCCCTCCAGGGAGTTTAGAGGGATCTGCCCTAGAATGGAGTCCTCCCAAAACTTTATCTTGGAACCATTTCCTGGGATCCAAGTGAGCTTGGAGGTGAACATATCCAGAGACTGAAGACAGAGGGAGAGAATGGGAAAGCCTTTCCTAGTCCTGGGAGGGCAATCTAGACACCACTCTTTGTGCTCCCTGAAGTATTTTGTTCTTAGAGTTTTGGAGCTCCAAGTTGTTTTCCCCCTTATCATTTTCCACAGGATCTTACCACCCATTGCCAGATTCTGAGTGGCCACATCTTTGATTTGCAACCCTCCTTCCCATTTAGGGGCTTTGACCTTATCCCAGCTGACAAGATGCATTTTCCCTCCATTATTCATGCCCCCTTCCCAAAAGAATTTTCTCAGTAACTTGTCATTTTATTTCACTATTCCTTTCGGAGCTAAGAGGATGGAGGCCTGGTAAACCGGAAGGGAGGTAAGAACTTAGTTTATTAAAATTATTTTACCTTCTTTATTTAACCAGGAGGCCCCCCAAGCCACTAATTTGGCCTTGATTTTGTCCAATAGAGGCATCCAAAGGCTTCTTCTGGGGGCTTCTTTCACAAGCGGGATTCCCAGGTATTTGATGGAGTCCCACGTGGAAGATCCTTCCATTTCCAGCGTCCTTGATATTTCATTCATTTCAATGGGCTGGCAGTTCCAGCCATAAATTTTTCTTTTTCTCAAGCTGATTTCATTTCCTGAGACTTCCGTGTAAACACCCAGCTCTTTCTTGAAGGCTCTTTCCGTAGGGAGATTGGCCTGACCCAAGAGAAGGGTATCGTCTCCAAATTGGGTGTGATTAATTCTCTTCACTCTGGGGGTAATTGAAATCCCCATTAGGGAATGCTGCTGAAGGCTCTTTTCCAACTGGAAGCCAAGGATTGACGCCTGAATGACGTAGAGCAGCGGGGATAGGGGACAGCCCTGCCTAAGCCCCCTAGTTTCTTGGAAGAAGGTTGACGGTCTCCTGTTTATCAAGGGGGATATCCAAGGCCCTGAGATACAAGATATAATCCAACTAATTAACTAGGGATGAAATCCTAGATTAAACATGACAGCATAAAGAAAATTCAACCGAACTTTATCAAAGGCATTGGCAAGGTCCAGTTTGACTATCATACCTTTTTCTTTCCTTTGGCAGCTTGAGTGGATTGCCTCTTGGACCTAGATGATATTGTCCTGAATTTGTCTATCCTAAATGAAGCCCCCCTGGTTCTCCGGAATGATCCAGGGGAGGGATTTTTTAAGTCTGTTTGCAATAACTTTTGTGATGATTTTGTACCCTGTGTTGTAGAGCGAGATAGGGCGGAATCTGGAAAAGCTTTGGGCGCCTTTCTCTTTTGGAATTAACGCTAGAAAGGAGGAGTTGGTGCTCCCTCCTATTTTGCTGCATCTCTGAGATTTCATAACCATTTTTACCAGGTCCTTCTGAATGATGTCCCAGCAGGCTGTGTAAAAACTGGCCGTGAAACCATCAGGCCCTGGATCTTTGTCGGGGTTCATTCCATGAAGGGCTTTGATAATCTCCTCAGCCGATATAGGGGAGATTAAATTTCTGTTCTCTTCCTTAGTAATCAGCGTGGGAATCACATTGAGAGGATAGCGATCCAGATGAGTAGGAGCTTCCAGATCTTCAAAGAAAAGATTTTTGTAGAATGAGTGGGCTGCGTTCTGGATTTCTTCAAATTTATTGAGCGTTTGGTCCTGGTAATGTATTTCTTGAATGGAATTGTAATTTTTTCGGGCTTCTGCATGCTTGTAGAAGAAAGAGGTATTTTTATCTCCTTCTTTGAGCCAAAGACAGCGAGCCTTAATCCTCCAGTATTTCTCTTCTCTTCTCAACGCTTTATGCAGGGCCTTTTGCAAGTCGATTTCAGCATTGATCAGATCCTGGGTGACCGGGACGTCCTCCATCAACATCTTGTGATTTCCAAGGTCACGTTGGGATTTTTTCCTTTCTAGGATGGGCAAGGGCTGTGCCTTAGCCCAGATTTTTAGAGCTGCTTTGAGTCTTCTCAGCTTTTCTTCCCAAATGAAGAAAGGCGACCTAGTGACAGGTTTTTGCCAGATTTTCGAAACTAGGTCAAAGAAGCCATCCATGGTGACCTAGAGGGGGTTGAAGCGGAAGGGGATAGGGCCAAGTTTTTCTCCATGGGTCAAGGAAAGGGAAATGGTTTTGTGGTCTGAGATACAAGCCTGGAGAATTTCAGAATTAGCGAAGAGACCAAGGGTCAGGAAGGATGAGTGGACTAGAAAGTGATCCAGGCGGGCAGCAATGTGTCGAGGACCCACTCTTTTTTTCATCTAGGTGAACTTACCTTTGCTGGGATTAATATCCTCCAAATCCCAGTCCATTATGATGTCTTCAACCCACTCCCGAGCAGGGTCTCTTACCGGGGAGCCTCCTTTTTTTTTCGAGAGGGAAAGAGTGACGTTCATATCTCCAGCAAGAACTAGGTTGTCATGTATATTGGTGGACAGAAAGGAATTCAGCGATTCCCAGCACTCTCTTTTAACCGAAATAAGGACCGGGGCATAGATGTTGAAAAGACTAATCTGATGCCCCGAGGCTCTATGCTGAAATTTTGTGAAGAGCCAATGGGTGGTTCTATATTCCTCAAGCAGATCCAACATGGTGGAGTTCCAGAAGGTGGCTAGACCTCCTGAGGCTCCTCTAGCGCTGACTGCTCTACCATCTCCTTTTTTCCAAAACTTTTTGTTGGCCTAAATGGTCTCAGGCTCCTCCATATTCGTCTCCTGGATCAGAAGTATCTCCGGGGAGCTCATTCTAATGAGATCTTTGACTGATTCTTCCTTAGAATTGCTTCCCAGCCCTCTGCAGTTCCAGGAGACAAACTGGATTAGGATCCAGAGGGAGGGAGGAGGTGGCTCCCTTCAAAGCCTTGCCTTTCTTTGTAGATCTAGTTTCCATCATGTCCGGTATGGTTTGCTGGACTCCTGTTGTGACATCCCTGTATGATTTCTCCTCCCTTTTTTTTCGTTCTGGTTTCCTTCCTCTTGGAGCGTTTTCAGGGGTACCCACCGAGCTGCTGGTCTCTGTGGCCCCCTCATCTGAATTAGCTCTAGGATCAGAGCCTATGGTGGTGTGCTCAATCTCTGATCTCGAAAATTCTTTTGCTAGAGGGGCACTATTGACCATTGCCGGATTTTCTGGAGGAGGCAAGGCTTGGGAAGGTATCTCTATGGTTTCTTTCACCGGTTCCTTTGATGTTGCTGCCATTTCTTTCAAGGGCTCCTTTAGCGGTCTTGAGTTTGCTTGCAGCTGATCTTTCACCTGACCAGATCTGGTGTCTTTGGCTTTTGGGTTTGTTTTTCTTTTATTTACCTTTTTCCATCCTTCAACTTCTTCCTTCTCTGGGGTTTGGATCTTTGGGCATTTCCTCTGAAAGTGCCCATGTTCTTGGCAAGATCTACACTTAAATGGGAGTTGTTCATAGTCCACTTTCTGATAATGTGTCCAGGTGCCAACCTTTAGCTTCACTGGCTCCGGGATCCCTGCCTCAAGGTCAACTTCTACGCAAATCTTGGCATAGTTGTAAATGGACTTGTTGTCTGCCTTATCTACGAACTTCCCTATTCCATTTCCTATCATTTGCAACACTTCATAATTCCAGCAGTGGACCGAAATATTCGGTAGCTTGACCCATACCAGTACCTCCTTGGGAAAATCCACCGTGGGATCAAAATCCGGAGTCCACCGGTTCAGATATAGCCCCTGGGTGCCCATAAAATATGGGCCATTTCTGAAAATGAGATCCTTATCCTCCTTATCTATAAATTCGAAGAGAAAGTAGCCGTTGCTCAGGGGGTAGCAGGTGACTCCATGCTTGAGATGTGGCTTCCAATTTCTTTGAATCCAATCGTCGGTGGTTTTTTCCGAGGGCTAGAGCCCCATGAACTGGCCGACTAGTCCTCTCTCTGATAGAGAAAGGGCGATTTTCACTGAGGTTGTCTCTCGCAGTGCGATTTTAGGGATTTCTTCAAGCTTTTTTTATAAATTTCGGGACCGAGAAGGGGGCTTGCCGCTTTCCCCCGCTGGCTACCAGCCTCCTGAAAGCGTCCATCTCAGCTGGCGGGGGGGGGAGGGGGATCCCCATCCCTTGGGGCAGCCATGGATGAAGTAGCGTGAAAACCCTAGACCTCCACAAGCTTGCGCGTGCGCCCAGAGAGCTCCAGCGAATTTTTATGGTGTGAGAGCTTCACAAGACTTAAAACAAAAACCAACTCTAGTGTAGTTTTACTGTTTCTTTTCTAACATTTTTATTTAGTTATACTCAGTAAAATAGTAAACATAATTAAACCATAACACTGTTCTTTTAATAATAATTTAAACATTGAATAAATTAGTCTAATATATACAGATACATAATTCTATCTAATATTTCATTCTCTTATGAACTTTTTTCATCTATTTAAAGCATGCTAACTATGCTAGAGTATGACCTAGTTTCCAGGTGTGGAAAAACACAGTTTAGAAATTTATTTTCATTCTAACACATTATTTTCTAAATCAATTTCATTTCTTTGACAATCTAATAAGAATACTAATTCTAACATTTTACAAACTAAGCTTTAACATTCATATACTAGTCAAACTAAGATTTATTTAACTAACACATTAAAACAAAATAACATAGAACCTGTTGAGGACAGACGACAACAGCTTTAGGAGGTGGTTCCTCCCTACCAATCTCCTGGAGAGCACTCAAACAATGCTTCCTCAGGACCCCTGATCCTGTTCCTGGTCATTTTGGCTGAGAATTGGTGGAGAATGCAAACAGTAGAGCCTTCTGTCAACTTGACTAGTTCAATGACTCAGTAAAATACTCTGCTCTCATCAGTATGATCTTAAACTTAAAATATGCAACTAGATCAATCAATATTTATCCCCCCAAACACTTTCCAGATCTCCCTTCCATTGAATTTCTCTAAAGTATATCATTAAACCTGAATGATCACTTCTCTAGAATGAGCAGTGCCAGCTCTCTACAATTGGTATTTTTATAAAAGATTGCCTAGGTCTTTTGGGTCATTTTTCATTAATTGAGCCACCTGCTCTGATTCTACTTTCTTGGGGAATCATGACCCCACATGTAGGGAGGTTTCCACCTGCAAAAATTGAAAGTGGTTTGAGGATGTTGCCACATGTTAGTTTGCTCTCCACCCAGTCTCCTCCACCAATATGACCAGTAAACATTCTTTTAACAGCTCTCCTAAGCTGTTTTCTCCTCCTTTATTTATTTATAAATAAAATATTCAGAATTTACATCAAATATCCTTGACCCCACTGGGTCATCAATTACAACTTAGCATAAAATTTAACATATTGTCTTCAAATAATATAAAATTGTTTTTGCAGAATTGGGGCATGTGACACACACAAACACATAGAGATAGAGAGAGAGTGAGGGGCAACACACACACACACACATGTTAGGATTTATAATCCTCCCTTTTCCATCACTAGTCTATTAGATTAATTTTTCCTAACTTAAGTGTCATTAATTAATATTGGGTCCACTAGTACCATTGGGTCCACTTGGGCTATTGGTGCCACTAGTACCAATCACTAGAGTGTGGGGAACACATATAGATGTTAACTGCAATTGAATGCATGTTCATGCATCGTTTTATGTGCCTCTGAGACCAATCCATACAATTTAGGAGCCAATGGGAGTGACACCACCAACCTCATTCAGTTGTTGGTAGTTGGTAAGTAGTTAAGCTAAGTTATGCTCTAGTTAGATTCAGTTAGTTGTCCTCCAGTTCAGTTGGTGCTAGTATTGCATGGATTCATGTGGGTAGGCACCTATTGTCACCTACCTCATCAATTTAACTAGTTTAATTGATTGAGAGACTGAATTAGTCACCTGTAGTTAGACTAGTGAGCTCTGATAGTGATTTAGACACTTCTAGTTATCCATGCAGTCATATTGAGTTGGTATATTCAAATCATATCCACATGATTCAAATTCTCCTTTATGTAACGCTATTGTATACTGTTGGGATTAATGAAGATAATACTATAAATATACTAAGAAATACTTATCAGTTTTCTATAAAATTTGTCTTGTTCAGTGTGCATTTTTCATTCCATTACACTGCATAATAATACAATTCAATTGCACTTATTTCCTGAAGATCAATGTCAGAATAATTTATCATGGTATCAGAGCCTACTCAGGCATAGAATAAGTCTGTCCAATCTCCATTGTACACCAAAAGCAACTGGGTTTCTACATAAGTCCCACAAAGTGTGCATTGCTAACTATGGATTCATTTAGAGAAATCTCTACGGGCATGATGAACCTTGAGAAAGTGTACATGTTGAGATGGAAGGATTGATTCTAACATGAATCTGAATTGATTTTTAATTTTGCAGTGTTTCTTATAGGTACTATGTAGCTTGATTGAATAATTGACAGTTCAGAAGGAAGAATTGATGGATTCTACTGCTTTCTTACCCCAGATCTTTACACCCTTCAACTATTTTGATTGGAGGGGAGATATCTAGGTCCCCTTGCACAAGCTTGGCATGTATAGGATGACTATGGGTAGAGAAATGTAACCTCATCATCCTACTAAGAAAAATAAGTTCTTGAATTGGTTGGATGAATCATTTGGCTTCCTTTGAACTCACATCTCTAGGGATCTCCTCTTTCCTCTTGACGGATTGAATACTACTAAAGAAGCTTGGGAGAAGCTCCAATTCTTGTTTGGAAAACAAGATGAGCTTCAGAGGAACATTTTGGAGAATGAGCTAATAGCATTGCATCCCAGCAGTTTCAAAACTATCCAACAATTTTTTACAAAATTCAAGTCTCTAGCACTATAATGTAAGCAATGCGGAATAGAGAGGAGGATGAGCAGCTTGTGCTCTCTATGTTCAACAAAATTGGTTTTGAGTACTCTTTCTTCATCTCTACCTTCCATTCCAGAATATATTCTATCCCCAATTGGAATATGCCTTCACTTGATGGCTTTGTCAAGTCTTTAATACAGGAGCAGGATAAGTTGGTCTAAATGGGAGTCCTCCAAAATTCCAGGAACTAATCTCTTCTGATGTCAACTCAACCAATGCACAAGATAAATGGAAACATAAGGGGAATGATCCTAAAACATCTGATTCAAATCCAAAAGAGAATCAGAAGTCTTTCTAAGGAGCTTCGGCCTCCAGGAAGAAGAAATTTTTTGAAAAGACTAAGTATCCTTATTGTATGAGGGGATTTCATCCTGAGAGCTAGTGCATGAAGAAGCAGATCGACCAGCTATCTACCCTCCTTGAATAGAACAACATCTCCCTTCCATAAGGAGCAAATAAGTCTGATGCTGGATCACAGACATAAGATCATGAGAGATGTCATGCCTTGAAGGCAGGAATTAGTCAGTCAAATACTTACTTGATTGATTTTGGAGCATCCAATCACATGGCTACTTCCAAGGAATCCTTATCCACTCTCACTCTATCAAAAGGACCTAGCATTCACATGGGAGATGACTTCCGGATTCCAATCGCAGGAAGAGGTTCATTTAAAATCTAGCATGGTGAGTGAAAAATGTTCTCTATGTTCCCTCTCTTGTAACTAACTTGTTGTTTGTTTATCAGATGACCCATACAGGCTCTCCCAAGAGAGTTACATTCGACTATGACTCAATTGAAATCACATAAAAGGCTTCTGGAAAGCTCATAGCGAAAGGAATTGCAAATAATGCCTCAAAGGAATATGAATTCCCTCATTTTTTGCATGTTTCACCTCCTACAACTCTATTGAATCATGCTAACAACACCAGCAAGATATGGAATGAGATATTTGGGCATCTCAATTTCAAATATCTCTAGAAACTCCACAATGATAAAATGGTTGAAATATTTCCTCTCGTCCAAACTTGTGATGGAATATGTCCTGGTTGCTTGATAGGTAAGCACCTAGAGAAGAGGTATGAATTTTGGAAGGCACATAGAGTTTCCTCTATACTTGATTTGATACACAGTGATGTGTCATGACCAATTCCTACAACATCAATTAATGGTTCCAGGTATTTCCTTACTCTTATTGATGATTGTTCTAGCTTCTCCTTGATATATTTCATGAAATAAAAATCATAAATATTTGGAATTTTTAATGTTTTTAAAGCCATGATTGAGAATAGTTTCATGAAAATATCAAGTCCATAATATCAAATAATGGAGGTGAATACATTAAAATATATTTTCAGCAATATTGTGAATTTGAGAGGATTTGAATGGAACTCTCAATTCCATACACACCATAGTAGAATCGTGTGCCTAAGAGGAAAAGTAGATCATTGAAGGAGATGGAAACATGCCTTCTCCAAGCCAAGAATCTTCCTCCTTCTCTTTGGGAAGAAGTTGTAAACTATGATTCATACAGACATAATAGAGTGCCTCATAAATAAGTGGTTGGGGACACTCCATTCGAAGCACTGCATGGGCACAATCCCAATGTCTCTAATTTGATATTTTTTGGTTCCAAATCTTGGGCTAGAATACCCATTAATAAGAGAAATTCCTTCCAATCCTAAAGTAGTGAATGCATACTATTGGGATATGCATAGGATGCAAAAGCATACAAGTTAATGGAGGTTGCAACTAGGAAATGCTTCATTGGGCGCAATGTTCAGTTTGAAGAAGATCAGTTGTTTGATATACCACCATGTCAAGAATAAAAAGGTATAACCATTGTTCCACTACCTTTTAATGAGGATTATTTGTCACATGTTTCATATTCAGATGAAGAGGAACAAGATCAAAATGATGTTGGTATTGAGGCTAAACCTCATGAAATTATAGATCTAGATCCAACATCCATTCCAAACCAAAGGCACGCATACACATAGAGATAGAGAGAGAGGGAGGTTATGAGAGACAGGGGGGAAGACACACACACACACACATAGAGATAGAGAGAGACAAAAATATAAAGGTAGGGATGGCTAGTGAGTAAGGAATAGAGGGATAGTGAGTAAGGGAAATGCCTAACCATAGATTCCAAAAATATTCTTTAGGGATCGAGTCTTGGATTTCCTCCCTTGACCATGTTGAGGCCTTGATACACATGTAATTTTTAAAACCTATTAAAGGAATGTGCATATTTTCTTGGATACCAAGCATACCTTGAGTAGGTCATGTGTGATGCTTCAAGGATTTGTTCATTAACATGGGTGCCTCAAATATTCCTTAATGGAATAAGAAATGAGCATATTCCCTCAATCATGTCTTAGAGGTCCCATTCCATGTGTGGGTTTTAAAGGCATCCTTCCTAGCCTTGGATGCCTAGAAGATTTAGTTAGGGCCTAAGGCCATAGTTTCCTCCCCTAACCATGTCCAAGGCCTTGATACACATACCTAGTGCTCAACAAATGATGATGGCATGTATATCCCCATTAATATTCAAAGGGTTCACTTTCAACATCATGTGTGGTGGTTGTAGGCATAAATTTTGTCACTAAATGGTTAACAAATTCATTTAAGGGATAAGGAACAAGTGTTTTTCCCCACTTATGTCAAGGGGCCTAATATATGTACTTAGTACTAAAAATGTACTAATGGCACTAGTATCCCCATTTCAAGGTAAATGATACCATGTAAAGCTATGTTAAGGTTGTTCAGCACATCATTCTTGGTTCTAGATGCCTTGAATCATCTTCTAGGGGCTAAGTCCTAGGTTTCCTCCCATTATTATGTCTAAGGTACCAAGACACATACATAGTACTTAGAAACCCCTAATGGTTCCCATATTCCCATTCAAATGAAAAATATCAACTTGAGAGGCCATCTATGGTGATTCAAGGTGTCGTCCATGGACCTTGAGCCCTAAAAGATGGTTAACAACCTAAAAATAAAGTTTTCTATACCAACCATTATTAACACCTTATCATCCATATCTAATTCTAAAGAACTCCTAATCTTGGCCATATCCCAACTTAAAGGTTGAGGACACCCTTAAGATATTATGTGTGTTTGTTCGAGGTTTTTTTCCTTGGGCCTATATGTCTCTAGGATTCCTTTAGGTCCTAAGGACTAGGTTTCCTCCCTCAACCATCTCTATGGATATGTTCCTAGTGATAAAATCATTCTAATGCACTGCATATTCTCTCTTAGATGAAAAACATCACATGCTGAGGTCCTATGTGCAGGTTCTATGCCTTCTTCATGGACCTCAAGAATTAGAAAATACCTTTAGGGCATAAGTCTTGAGTTTCCTCCCCCAAGCATGGTCAAGGGACTATGACCCATAATTAGTTCTTAAATCCTCCTAATGGTGTCCATATTACAAGACAAAGAAAATTATGCTCTTGGGAGGTTAGGTATGGATGTTTGAGTTGTTTTTCATGATGATTCTAAAATATTACTATAGGTCATAAGTCTTGATTATACTAACTATTGTTTTTATTCATTTCCCTAGCCATGCACCAAACCCACTTTTTGTGGTTCTCCATAACATGTGCGTGTTTTACTTCTCCACAACATGCGCACATTTTTCATCTCCAAAATGCGTGTGCGTTTTGCTTCTCCATAACGCGTGCACATTTTGTAACTATAAAATGCATGTGTATTTTACTCACCCTAACCTACATGTCATATGACATGTCAGGCTCAGGATTAACCAAACCAAGCATTACATAACACAAGTTCATTGTATTTTTATGTATCATAAGTGTGTTTCCTGAAAGTAGGATTGCATCTAAAAGGTCCCTCATCATCTTGCACAGACCCTTATGCCATTTTTTGGGTTGGCCCAACCATTAGATCACCTTCCATCAAGAATATTAGATACTATATTGTCCTTATTACACCCAACTGTTTCTTCCAAGCCTATTTTTAATGGAAATCCCATTTATCGTTAGACCATCCATGACTTCTTATCTCGCATTTATCTTGGGATATCATCTTAAGTGAGCTATCGGTATTTCAATTCTTTTATAAGAGGCCTCTCCTGGTTCCACTTCAACCAAAACCTTATCCACATTTCAGTCTTTCACCCAACTAAGATTTTTTTTATCGAATCCATTTTCTATCATATGGGGGTTAGTGCATCTATATGACCCTTTTTTTTGTTTATATCATGGGAAAAAATCACTTGTACTCATTGAAGTGATTTCCTAAAATCATAGGGTTATTAATAAAGGATCAATACACAATGTATCATAAATATAAGATCGGTTAATTACCCACAATATTGTCTTCTTGGATGCATGTGCTACTTTTAGGTGGTCCCTACTAGGATTTAGTTTGTTCCTTTCTTTCCTCCAATTTATGTTAGATTTTATTCTTGATACTTGAAATATTTATGCTTGAGTTTGACTGACGTCGATGTCCCATGGAAAGGTTTTTTTCTAGGGTGGACTTCCCCTTTCCCTTGCATCAATAATTCATGAAATACCCTATGGAAAGGTGCGTTAATTATTCTACTATAGGGTAGTACTTCTATACATTCAAGATCCATTGATCCATTTTCATATAATTTCTTCAATCGATAGGGTCTGAGCCACGTGTAATTGATTTTCTCTACCTTATCCTTTTTTCTATTATCGTATTGAAGGACTATATGATGCCTTTATTGAAACTAATGTTTCTTTAACTTGTTATCATGGTATCTCTTTTTTCTTCCCTTTTCCATGATTTGTTGCATCTCTTAGCCTAACGTATCTTCGTCCAATTTTTCTTGTTCCTCTAACCTATGCTTCATAGATTATCTATTTATAATTGTTCCTCTACTACAATGCATAGGGATATGACCTAGTATTCCATAGGCATGATGGATTTGTTTCCAAATACTAGTGTAAATGGTGTTTGCATCGATATTTTCCTTTAAGAACCCATGTATTCCGATAATGATGCATGGAGTCTATTGGCCCAATTAATTCTTCTTAGGTCATAGACCTTAGTTAATAGCGGCACTAAGATTTTGTTTGTACTTTCTTCTTGTCTATTTTCTCTCAAGTAATATAAAATACTGTTATTATGTAATACATGATATGTATCCATCAAGTGCTTCATAATACGAGTAGTGAAGTGCATAGGGAGAAGTCATCTAAAGGGTTGTATAAGTAATTGAAAATTTTTGAGATTTAAAAATACTTCAATCTCCATACATATAATGAGCATCATCTATGGATCTGATACATGGTTATTTAGACACCTGAAAAGTTTCTAATCATCTAAATATACCTTAATTGATTTTTGGATGAAATCCTTAAATATTTTCACAATAATTCTTGAAAAACATCATGGTGCATTTACAAATCCAAATGGAATTATCTTATATGTGAAGGATTCCCATTTAGTTTTGAAATTTTCTAGTTCTTGATCTTTTCCCGTACCAAATCATAATTATATACTAAGAATCCATAGATGTAAGAGTATATTTTTCATTTCCCTCTATTGCTTTGAGTACTTCTTCCAAGAATGGGCCTGAGAAGGGATCCTTGTTTGTTACCTTATTTGGTTTCCAGAATTCTATACACATCCTTAATTTCCCATTCTTCTTTTTGTCAACTATGATGGGAGATAGGCCATTATCTTTCCTAAACTTCATAGATTACCCATTCCTTTATTAGTTTGTTCAATTCTTCCTAGACTTTAACCTTGTATTGGGGATTCAAGTACTTGTAGGGTCATTTTCTAACCCATTTAGCACTTTATTGAAGTCATATATTGAATTCACAGAATTATTTCCGTATACTCTTAAAGTTGTGATAGTTATAGGTGAAGACGTATGCTAATTCTTGAAATAATCTAATGGTTTCTTCTACCATTTTATCATCCTAGCAATTTTTTATTTCTAGATATCATGGTTGTTCACCTTGCTTTTCTATGTTGTCTTCTTTTGATACATCCCCAACCATCAATAACTACATTATCTCTTGTGGTGTGATGTCTAATTCCCTTGTTCCATATAATTAATCACCATATACTATTCGTATCAAATATTTTTTTTCCTTGATATGCTAAATATCATGTTGTTTTTAGAATTGTGAAATATAATGTGGATTGATGCATCCTTATTAATACTTCTTGTAATGAGACTTATTTTTTTCAATTGGGCCTTTATTGATATCTTCTTGAAATATTTTCCACAATTTCTTCCAATTTTTTTCCCCCTCATTCTTTCCTTGTGGCAATACCATTTGTATTGAAATCCAATGATGAGACATGGCAAGATATGTATGGAGATTCCCTTAGATGTTCGGTAGTCCTATAATTGTTTAGTTTAATTTGTATCAACCTGCGTGAGTGTGCTAGTTGAACTTTTCCATAATATCCATAGTAATTCTCTCCTTTTATATTCTGGAAGCATTATAAAAATTGCATTGAGATTTTCCCATATAACATTTACTTCCATTCATAAGAGTTCAAAACACCATTGAAGGGGTATTGTCTATAGTTTGGAAGGTAACCGGTACATTATTAATTGGTTTCTTTGTTATTTAATAAAAGGAGCATTTGTTTCTCAAACTTCTTCATATGTGTTATTGGGTTGCTCTAGTCTTTGCAATTTTCATGGATTCTATATTGAATAGATTATTGATGTATCCTAGGTATACTCTGTTGAAAAGGCCTAGGGTCTCGAGCACCACATGTTGTCAAGCAACCTACCATTACACATGGAATTGTTCCCGGAATACCTATGCACATGATCAGTTTGATCAATGCATGGTGCATGCTTTAGCATATTAGGACTTATTTATAATTCATAAATGAATAAGTTTTATATTTAAGCAGGTTAGCATAGCCATTTGAATCTAGCAACAATTTTTATATGACAGTATTGTTTATTGTGATACAAATTTTAGAGCCAAGTTTCATATTGTTTATAGTCTTCTACATTTTAATGACAAGTGATTTGATTCACATATTTATCTGAGTTTCTTGTGTCCAGGCTGTCTTTCCATGGATAATGATCCATCCAAGGTTAAGCAAAAAAACTTTAGTTTAGAATTAGTATATACAATAATTGCAACATCCCTTTAATACCCTGACCAGAAACACAAATGTAAGTATGGGACACTGTAAGTATCTATTATACTTCCTAAAAGTTGTGAATTCAATTGATAGAGTTAGGAGGTTGAAAGCTTGACGTGATTAAAAAAGATGATTAGGGAACGAATCCACTAGGGGGAGAGGTCAATGGTTAGGAATCCATAAGAATCCAATTGAAGATGATGGGAAGAAAGGTGAGGCATTGATACTCACCTAGTTATTTAACAACTTATATATATTTTCCTAAGTCTAATAATTATCTTATAAGCATTAAATAAACTCCTAAAAAAATAAATAAACTTAGGATGATTAGATCTAATGGCCAATAGTATGAACGTTTGTTTATTGTTGTGTGTAAGTATTTATTGAGATAAACACACGACTATGATTACTTCTTGATACCATTTCACTCAATAAGGAATATTGCTAAGTTATTAAATTTCTAGGGTTTTTAATAAAGGTTTATAAAAGAGAAAATATAAAATATTTGATATAGTCAACATAAAAGAACAATTAAAAGATTATCTTTTTGAATCGATTTTTTTTAGCAACAGTTGGTGTATGAGGGTGGAATCCTTCCAAAATAACATCCAAATTTGCTTCCTAAACAACGTCGAGGTTTGCTTCCTAAATAATGTCCTATTTTGCTTCCTAGAGAGCATCCACTTTTGCTTCCTAAATGACATCCCCGTTAGCACCATATTTGCATCCAAATAAACATCCAATATTGCATCCATTTGCGCTACCACTTTAGCATCCCATTTTGCACCACGTTTTACTTCCAAATACGTGTCAATTTTTGCTTCCAAATTTGCACTGGAAATTAGCCACCAAAATTGTCATTTGGTCATTTATTTGTGAATTTTGGTCATTTTTTTGTCATTTATATCTCATTTTTTTGCCACTAATTTAGTTTTTTTAGTCATTTTATATGTGAATTTTGGTCATTTTATTTGGTCACTTATCTCTCATTTTTTGTCACTAATTTAGTCGTTTTTAACCGATATTGCAATATCATTAGGGAACGGAGGAATCGAACCACCAATCTCCTGCTTGTAAGGCAGACTCTCTTCCCTAGAGCTAGCACCCTTTAAGAATTTGAGAACCTAACTTATAGAGTCCTCTATAATAGTAAAAAATACCAATACATGACTTTGAGTATCTGATCACTGGAAAATGAGGATAGATTGTATAAGTTCATAAGATATAATCAAGCAAGTTATGAAAACCATGCACATAGATATGGCTTCAAAAATGTCACCAATAGGATTTGAATTTTGGCATTACCCCTGCCAAAATATTTTCCAATATACAAGTTGGATTTGAAGTGAAAATTTCTAGATTGATGTGTTAGCATCCTCACTCACTATACATTAATACCACCGGTCATTTCAGTGTCATGTCTTGTGTGCCTTCTTTGGCTTGTGGTTGTTATCTACGTGATGACTACAATAATTGCAAGTATAACTATTTCAGTAGCATATCCCTGTATTGGGATACCATACCACACTATTAATCTTATCTTTCCTCCTATGATTACTTCCCATTTCTATAGATGCACAATATATAAAGTTGTGACACATGTCTCTAGTGAAGTTTGGATATAAATTCAACACATATTCCCAGTTAAGTTAGGATGGAAAAATCATTTAGGAGCAACTACAACATAAAACAACATGTTAAGAACATGTTTTGGATGGTTAAAGGAAGAGGATAAAGTACCATCCCTAGATATTTGGAACAAAGTCCAAAATAGAATGAAATATACATTGGAAACATATACACCATGCATAATGAACAATAATGAGAGGAAAATGTGTGTCTGCCAACCTATGCCTTCATGAACAAACAAGTTTTGTCAAATGATATATTTATAGTTAAAGAGGAAAATGTCACCAATATAGAGATTATTCGTGGGAGCATAGACATTGTAGAGTTGTTCATCTCTACTCTCAACCTAGATATGACAAATGGAGAAAAATAATAACTTCCTTCAATACAAATTGAAATAACAGTTAAATTATAATCATTGCAAAATACACTGCATGTTTACAAATAAACATGCAGTTTTATTTCATTTTATGATGTCGATAATCATCTACAAATAGATATCAATTTGCAAATATCAAATAGACATTTCCATTTGTCACTCAACTTCAGTATTTGTGTAGAATACTTGGCATTAAGTCAACTTCAAGGATATCTAGACTCTAAAGAATAAACAAGTACCTGAATGACAAGTGATGATGTGATACAACCAAATGCATATTCCCCTACACTTGAATTACGAATAACTTCAACCTCTTTGAAAGCCCTTGTGTTTTGGTCTGCAAAGAATAAGCTATGAATAAGATTTAAAATAAATTTCTAACAAAGTAAAAAATTCCCACCTTATCCACTATAAAAAATTCGACTCTTCAATTAGTATTGCATGTATGATGTATCCACAAATTAATACCTTAAGTTTTGTTGAATTTGACCAATTTATATCTCAATGAATGGAAAGCTAGAAAACCCTTATATTTCAATATATGGGAAAGCTTCGGAAATTAAATCAGATATATTTTCTAAAACGTCAAATAGGAATGAGAAAATAATATGACCCTTTTGGAGCCATTAAAGCATACATCTCTAGAAATCTGACTATAAATTTGAGGAAAACAACAAGTCTTTCCCTAAGTGTTGGTGAGGTGACCTTTTCCATACTTAATACTTGATTATCCAATAAAACATGTTTCTAAAATGTAATTGTCCTAAAACCAATGCAAAAGACCATATCACACTTACAATGATCAAAGTCAAAACATAACATTCCATGTGTACCTCTTAAAAGGGAGTTATACAGTCTAACAAGCCAATAATAATTTTTTTAAATCCAACGTATGATGTCTAATCTCAGTAGTACCTGGAGAAATGAAAGCACTATTTACTTTGAGACTGAGTAGATATGTTTTATGAGAGGAATTTTATTTGTTGTTTCTACCTTGGTGGATCCTCTAAATGGACAAGAAGATTGACAAAACTATGGGATATGTAGCTTACCCACCTAACTCCAAAACATCGTGAAAACATTCCCTAGAAAATTCTAGTCCCTTTCATTAAGGATTAGTTACCAGATACTAGTTGTATAAAATGGGGAAAGGTGCCCCTAGTTTCCCATTTTTCAAAAGGAAATGGCTTAGAATTTCACATCTTTACTCCCATTTAAGTTTATTTACAATCCTGTTAGGATCCCTATTTTGAAAATCGGTCAGACTTGGACTCAAACTCGATCAAGTTAACCAATTTGACCTTGAACTGAGCCAAGATAGCCTGCATATTGGATCAAGTGACCAGTTCGGTATCCATCCAATCAACTCAACTGAACTTGGTTGAATCATGACCTAAACCAACCAATAGTGCATGACAGTGCCAACGTGTGTGAGTTCGTGGACTAAAAAAACTCTTAATTATTTTTTTAATATTTCTTAATCAAACCCTAAAACTAAATGGTAATACTAAATATAATCTAATCCACTTGGTCAAGTTGACCAAGTTGACCTTGAACCAAGGAAAGTCATCCTGCATATTAGATCAAGTGGCTAGTTTGATACCAAACCAGTCAACTCAACTAAAACTGGTTGAATCCTTACCTGGTTGATTTCACTGGAGCAAAGATTTTCATGATGATTTTGATTTCAATATGTATATATTGTTTAATTGAATATTGTTTGCAACTTTATTGTTTAGGTTTTTCATATTTCCTTTCCATGCAGCTAACTTCCTCCTCTTTCCATGTAATTATCACCAGACTCCTATATCTTTTGTAACTGGCATTGCCTGGCAGTCATTAAATTCAGGAATCCTGGAAAAGATGTGTTTGGGTTTTTAAGTTATAATAATGACATCCAACCTATGTGATATTTGCTCTTTCTTGGGACTTATCCAAATAAAGTCACGACAATTGCTAAAACTTTGATGCTTCTGCTACCTTTTTTAGGTTTTTCTTTAATGATCATTTGACTTTCTCTTCACCCATCCAGGTACCATGCAAGTCCTTTGTGTTTAAAACCGATAATGCCTGGTAGTTACTCTAATAATTTTTGTTGATATAATGATATAATTAATATATATATATATATATATATATATATATATATATATATATAGCATACTAAATAAGTCATNTGCTCTAGCAAATTTTACAACATATACAAATATTTATATAACATGCAAAAGAATACTTGGTTCCCTCCAAAAGTTGAAACCTGTTCATTCAAGTTTATACCTATCCACTACTAATGTATCTTTGTAGTCACAGGCATGCACATTCCTCTTATCTAAGTGAGTCATGAGGAAAATTGTTTAATTTCATAAGATGATCTTGTACTAGCTTTGCATCTTGAAAATTGAGGGATGCAGACCTGTTTGTCAATTTAGCTAAGGAGAAAAACTCAAAATATATTTGAGAAACAATGCAAATTCATGTTTTTGAGGCGCGCATTTACTACCTATGATAACAAACATCCTTCAGTCATTCCCAACAACTAATTCGATGAAACATGGATATAAGAAGCCTTGGTGTTGAATCCTTTCTAAAATTGCAAAAAGAGAAATCCAAAAACAGGTGCATTTGAAGTTGATTTTGCATTTATTTTGTAGTTTCAAGGGTTAATGAAATAAAATCATAAAATAAAATCTATTTATAGTTTTAGATCCTAAATTTATAGCTTACATATATAGTCTTCTGATCCAAATGTTTTATCTTTCTTCTACAGAATTAAATTCATCAATTTTACAACTTATTGACTTCCATCATAAAATAAGTATGAGCTTAGTACACTCGTCAACCTGTTCGTGCTGAGGATGTTGCATTCATCAATTTTTTGGTATTTTAAAATGTCACTATATTGTTTAGGGATTTTTTCTTAGTCCTACATCAATGTTTTATCTACTCTTTACAAGTGCATAATAGGCGCTTCTTTATTTTCTCGAGACAGGTTTGCATAGTTTTATGGTATGGATAAAAAAATTCAACCCTACATTCTTATGTAATTACATCTTTTTTTTTTCCATTAAGTCAATAGAATCCCACCGACAAGGAGAATATCATGATACCACTGACCCCTCAAGCAAGCAGACTACATAGACAGTTCATCCAGAAAGAAACAAAATCCAACTCAAAAGCATGAACAGGTGACCTAAACCGCAAGCAATCATTAGAAATTCAACAATATCCGGGAAAGCATGCCAAAACATTCTCAAAATAAAAAATTAATTAGAAAATTCTTGGCTCATAAAATAAAAAAAATTAAAATCAGCATCAATCTATCTTAAACATATCTATTAAGTACATAAAGAGATTCAATTTCTTGAGGTGGAATTTTTTTTCTTAATCCCTCTTGGTGCTTAATAGATCTGAGTTTATGATGGATCTATGTTGGTATTATAACACATCTCAAAATCCCAAAATCAAATCCTTAATAGCATAAGTACTGGATTGAAACTACTTTCAAGCTTGATTATTAGTCAAAAAACTAATGAGAAAGTGCTAGATTACTATGCAATGCAAGTTAGTATGCATTTGAATTCAATGACATTTTGGTCTAGACTCCATGTACAAGAAGCAAAAAGATCATTTGTTTCTTGTTATAAGGAGGATGAGGAGGGAATACCCATTGCGATCCTGATCAAACATTTTATCGTAGCTAAAATATCTGAATCAAGAATACTCAAGAGTGTTACGAAAAAGAGATATATGTTTAACAGAATATCATATGTAAGAATCCAACATAAAAAAGAACAGAATATTGATGGTCATGACTGTTTACTTGCTTAGACAAGAAATTAATATAAAAGAAATTACAATGAATCTCTTTAAGGAATAAAAAAAAGTACCATACAACAAAAGTGTGAATTGAACCTTGAAATGTCGAGCATCCTAGCAAACTGACATTCTAGTGGCCCCTTAAGATATTATGATTCAATAATGATATTGTGGATTAATTTTTCTATGAATATAATGGTTTTAGGGGTATGACCTCATGCCATTAATCCACAAATGTAAACTAATATTTTCAAGTTATGACTCAAGAAGGCTGCCAGATACATGAAAGAATGAACAGTTACTAGTATTTTAGTGAAAAATTCTTGATTTATTTATGCCCAAATAGCTGAAGGTAGCAAGGTTTCCATGACTGATCCTTCTCTAGTTATATGACCGATACCACATTCTTTTCTTCATCGACTCTACATGGATGGATCTTTAGAACTAGTGCCTTGCAATGCCTAATTTCTCGAAGTAATTACATGTGTAAGTGTGTAACTAGATTTCTTTTAAGGCCATAAAGAGATCTTTCAGAAGCTATCTTTGAGGATTGTAAGAAACAATTAAAAAAAAGTGTGAATGAACCCTTAAAATGTCAAACATCCCAAGAAACTGAGGCTCTAATAGAGCTATAAGATATTATGAATCGATATTGATATTAGGGCCTATTTTTTTCCTACAAATTCCAGTTCTAGGGGTTTGAACTCATGCATGAATTGCAAAATGCAACCAAAACTCTTATAAGTTCTGACACAAAAAGGAAAGTAGGCTGCAAAGATGCATATAACAGAATGTATAACTGTTAATTCAGTGTGAATTTCTATCTTTATTTATGCCAAAACAACTGAAGGAAGCAATGTTCTTGTAACTAATCCCTCTGTAGTCACATGAGTGATACCACATTCCTTTTCCTTCCAAGTTTATATGAATGGATATTTATGAGAAGTGTCTTGCAATACCTTATGTCTTATAATGTATTTAAATGGTTAACTAGATTTCTTTCAGGGACATAAAGAGATCTTTCAAGGGATTTCTTTAAGGCTTTTAAGCAATAATTTTTAATTAAAAAGACTTACTCTAGAAAGGAGATAAGACCATCCCCATTAGTATCAAACCGCATGAATAACTATGATTGAGTACAAGGAAGTTCTCCAGGCGATCATTCCCCTCCCAAAGATCCATACCAAACTATGTTATAATTCAATGGTGGAAATACAGGAACTATTGCTCGTGCTAGGTCAGGTCAATAGGAGTCATAAGTAATTTACCATTGGGATTTCTAACTGAAGCAAAGTATTCAAATACCTGAAAGAAATGCAAATATAAATGATAGTATTTTAGTGTGCTCCAAGAAGCTGAAGATGACTAGTAAGAAATCAAAGTAATGAACAACAAACCTTCAAGACAACATTTATATAACAACACAAATCTTCATACAATGACAAATGTTTAAGTTAGCAAGAAGAGTAGGTTACAAATAAGCATAGTGTACCACATAAATTTCTTCTATGATGAATTAAATGGACTGCAGGTGAAAAGGAGAACAAAATAATTGAAATTATTAGAATTTGTACTTGTTTGTATATAATCAATGTGATTGCAATTGCTATGGCTTCTTTTTAGATCAGCTCGGATCTATGGTCAGTGGATCAGTTGGGTTTCAATTGGAAGAAGGTGCATGTTCCCTTTACCAATTAATTGTGCAACAGTCTCTATACAGCTAAGCAATAAAGGGCTAACAACAACCTTCTTCTCTCTCTCAACTATTCACCAGATATCGTATGACACTGAACATTAATCCACCAATGCACCGAGAGATGATTTTCTTTATTAAGGAAAGGAATGAATTCAGGGAAAAGGCAGGAAACCATTCAAATATGAACGAGTTTCCATTGAACCATGAACCCTGTAGAGGAAAGCTGTATTGAACCCAATTAATTAGCCAGTGAATGAATATGTAAGAGACAGAATATCCAATGAGGTGTAAGGACGGTTCTCCTTGAGAAAAAGAAAGTTGTCCTTACATTGGGCTATCCATCATCACCATGGGATATAGAAAAACACATAGTTATTTTACAACCCATAAACACTAGCATCATCTCGCCCAACACCCTTTCTAGTTAAACTAAATACTTAGAAGGAGCCGGAGCAGAAATAGAGAAAGAGACAAGGAAAAGAAAAAAAATAGGTGCAGATGATCCATAGCAACCATTTTTCCCAAATGTGTATCCATATGCAATAAATCCAAAGTCCACAGCATCCATTCTAGTTCCAAATCCTGATGAATCACACTTTTGCTTCAGGTAAAACCCTGGTATCGAGTCTCTATGTGATAAAACATCGAATTTCCCCCCAATTTTGTACAAACCCTATCTAATTAGAATCTTGAGTTCTAAAAACCTACTCAAAGATGAGCACTTTATTCAATTCGAAATAAAGTTAACGCACTTGGAAGCCTCCTGCAATGGACAACACCAAGAACTATGTATTCTTGAAGGGACAGAGGCACCAAGAAGATACAGAGGCACCCATAACTATGTTTTCTTGAAGAGATAGAGGCACCCAGAACTATGTTTTCCTACTCATTGGAATTTCATTTCATTTTTTTTTTAATCCAATTTGATTTCATATTTTTTCCTTCTTACTATTTTTTTTTGAAATTCCATTTCATCTTTTTTCCTTTCAACTAAATTTTATTTATTTATTTATTTGTTTTGAAATTTTGTCTAACAGATTTATTTATTATGTTTTGAAATAAAATTAGTAAAAATAATTTTGATTAATAAATTTGAATGTTGATTTTAATGAAAAAATAGGTTCAATTTTTGCAATGTTGACATTTTCTTTTTGCAGTTATGTTAATTTAACATAATTCTTACCTCCTTTCTAGTTAAAATTATCTGTATAATAAAGTAAAACACATTTTATTTTTAGATATTCATATTGTGAAATTTTGGTAAAGACATAATTAGATCCCATGATTGAAAATATCCTTGATAATTAGAAATAACATTTTTTGTGCAATGTCATACACATTTTGGTGGTTTGTTTTCTAGACATAACACAATCCTCAAGGAAAGCTCCCTAAACCACAAAAATCCCCAATATCACTTGCTTACAAGTTTTTCTCCTCCTTAGGGATGCTCTATCTCCCTTTTTATCATTTCCTCATCTAACATTTTCTCTTCCTTTAAAATAATTGTTTTTATAATTCCTTGGGACTAATTTTTTTAATGGTTTTGTACTCTAAGAAAGGTAGCTTCCCAATGATGGTTCACAATAAGTTAGTCACCCTTAATAATTTTTCCATGTCCTATTAAACTTGCACAGTGATGTACGGACTAAACACAAGTCTCATCAAAGATTAATAACAAATAACTCATGAAAATGGTGTAATTGGACTACGGAATGAGTAGCCGCTCTGTATATTCACACAAAGAATGAGCAATTACATTACAATGTCATGCTGCAAGCATGAATGAATAGAAATTTAAATCCTCAAGGAGGTCATTTGAATTGAATGAGTGAGTCTAGCTTAACTGAATGTAAGCCACAGTCAACACTCAAGTTAACCACTGATCAAAACCCTAATTGACTCAACTGAGCCCTAACTGAAGTCAGAGTGCAATAAATGATTGAGTCTTAACTAGAAGAGATCAGACACATGTCACAGCAAGCCAACCATCAAGTGGTAGCGCTTCAATGACTCCAGTGAACCTTGATGAGGTTAACTGAAGTGTAACTGAACATCAGAAGTGGTTGGAGGCGCCCTTGTTGACTCCAGTTCATTAAATAATCAATTTAATGAGGAAAGGTGCCTTCACTACTCTGTTTAACTTATTGTAACCATCATTTAGCAATAAATTTCATTAATGACACTCAAATCACCCCCGGAGTGCTCTAGTTAGCCTCCCCGAATGTAGGAGAAGGCTAAGTTAGCCTCCTTGACTGAAGGTAGGCGTGGGTGTGATTTAGCTAATGTCATTTAATGCTCCACTAATGTCAATTAGGTCAATAATACTTAGGATAGTGGTTTAACTAGGAAAAATTGACCAAAATGAGTGTGTATGGTGGTAAATGTCTCCAACACCCCCCCCCCCCTTAAGCTATACTCAGGAGGAGTGAGAAAACATAAATGCATAAAAATGCTAGGGCCCCAGCAACTAAGTCCATAGATCACCCTGTACAATGCTGAAACTGAAACAATGCTCAAAAACAAACTATGTGAGGAAAAGAGGGAAAACCCAGTGGGAAACCCCCCCCCCCTCAAGCTGAACACTGAAAGTAGTCTGACTCACCCTAATGAAACTCTGAAAGAATGCCTTGCAACCAAACTACTTGGATGCAAGTATTCACCACTCCTTGATACTCGACCTCTGCTGAAGATAGTGCTATGGCAGCCTGCTTTTTGCTAGACCAGAAAATGGGGCCACCACCAAACATGAATACATATCCAGAAGTAGACTTCCAATCAATATAATCACACTCCCAATCGGAATTTATGTATCCAACCAGCTCTAGCTCGGAGTTTGTAGCATAGTGAATGTCGTAGGTCTTGGTTCCCTGAATATACTAGAGGATCCTCTTGGCTTCCTTCCAATGAATATCATGAGTTTGCTACATATATCTTGATACAACATTCATGGCATAGAATATATCAAGTTGAGAATGTGTCAAGTACAACAAGCTACCAATCAGCTGTCGATAGATAGTGTAGTCCATGGGAGGTGTGCTTTTTCCTTCTTCAAGGCTGATCCCTAAAAGGAAAGCGAATGGTGTAGGCCTACATTCAGCCATGTTAAAATTAACTAATAGTTCTGAAATGAATTTGGACTGAGTTACCATTATCCCATCAGAACTTTGCTCAATTTCGAGCCCCAAAAATTGTTTTAGGAGCCCCAAATCACTCATTTCAAAGGCATTGTGGAGAGCAGTTTTGATAGTTGAAATGGAAGAACCTGTGCTACATGTGATCAGTAAGTCATCAACATATAAAACAATAATAATTAAATGACCATCAGACTGCTGTAAATACACATTTAGATCTGATCTACACCTTTGGAAGTTTTGCGAGAGAAGGAATGCATCCATCTTGGAATACCACTCTCTTGGGGCATGTTTTAACCCGTATAGTGACTTCTTTAGCTTGCAAACCAAATATGGATCAGTGACGTAGCCCTCAATATGATTCATGTATGTCTCTTCATGAATATCTCCATGTATAAAGGCTGACTTAACATCCATATGATACACTTTGTAGTGCTTAGATGTTGAAATTGCCAAAACTAGGCAGATGGAGTCCATTTTTGCAACCGATGCAAAGGTCTCATGGTAGTCCACTCCTTGGACCCGAGAGAAATATTTTGCCACAAGCCTCACCTTATATTTTTAGGTACTTCCATCAGCAGAAAACTTGGTCCAAAACACCCAGTTGCATTGAACCAATTTCCTTCCCGAAGGAAGAGAAACTAGCTCCCAAGTAGTGTTTTTCTAAAGAGAATTCATCTCTTCATCCATGGCAACTTTCCATCTCGGATCCTTCCGAGCATGGTAGTAGGATTTTGGGTCTGAAATAATCATCAAATATCAATTTTTGGATAACAAATTATTAGGAAAAGAGAGCGCAATACCTGCTCTTTGTAAATCAGACTGGGTTCTCCTTGGATCATCCAGAGTTCCAATGTTATCTCCTGCGGAGGAGAGTGTCTGTCGGGCCCATGTGGGAAGATGATTTTGTACTTCAGGTTCTGATTCAGAATCTGATGATTGCTGCACACTGATATCATAAATCAGAGGATCCAAATCAGGGTCATCACCCCCAATTTCATCATCCAAATATTCAGTAGAATAGGAAGGAAATTCAGCAGTTTTCTCCTTCACTAGTTCCACCTCCTGAAGAGGCTCATCGAACTTGACACTTCTCTCGATAATGATCTGTTTTGTTTTGATATCCAGCAGCTTGAAACCTTTTGATTCATCAGGATACCCAATAAATAGACATTCTATGCTTTGCGATTGCAAATCCCTTCTTTTATCAAGTGGAATCTGGGCCCATGCAGTGGACCCAAACACTCGCAGGTTTGACACATTTGACTTGTGTCTGAAGTATGCTTAGAAAGGGGTCTCCCATTTCATGGATGAGTGTGGCACCCTGTTCTGAATGTATTCTATAGTATGCATGGCTTCATCCCACAATTTCGCAGCCAACTTTTCTGATTCCAACATACAGGTAGTCATCTCCTTGAGAGACCGATTCTTCCTTTCCGCTACTTCGTTCTGCTGGGGAGTGTAGGGAATTGAATGTTGGACCTGAATACCAATTTGGGAGCATATGTGCATAAAATAATTACTGACATACTCCCCACCATTATCATATCTAAATATCTTGATCTTAATCCCAAAGGCATTCTCGATCAAGGCCTTCAGTTCAGAAATTTTTTCACATACTTTAGACTTCTTTTTGAGAAAGAAGACCCATGTGTACCTTGAAAAACCATCAATAAAAGTCAGAAGATACCTTGATCCATTCATGGATGTGACAGGCATCATACATCTAATATCAGAATGTATCAGGCCCAATATGCATGTAGCTCGGTTTGCCTTCCCCCAATTCAACTTGTGCTTAGGGTGTTTTCCAATCACACAACCCTTGCAATTTCCAGTGGTTGCCTTGATGATCGAGAGGCCTTAAACCATGGATTTTTTTTGTAATTGCTGCAAATATTTGAAATTTATATGGCCAAACCTTTCATGCCACAACCTACTAACTTCATTTCCATGAGTTAGTAGAGCGGCGGGATTTGCATCTGCAACAAAGTGAGAGAACACATAGGCTTTTGCATGATGGTTTGCAAGGCCTTTAGCAATGAGTTTCCTGGATGCAAGCTCTGTTATCTCAATATCATTTGGGATGAAAGAAACTCTCTTAAGCACGCCTGTATGTGTCATCTAATAGACACTAAGGAGATTTGATGCCAGAGACAGTATATACAAAACATTTGAAAAATAGCCATTCCCAAGATCAACCGTACCTTGTCCTTCTGAAATGATGGTGGAGTCATATCCCATATGGATGGGGATGGATTTTCCAGTCTGCAAGGATGAAAAGGAGTCTCTTTCATCCATCATGTGGTTTGAAGCTCCAGAATCAATCAAGAGTGCTTTGGACTTTGAAGTGCTTGCCATGAGGGCATGACCTTTTTCATGTTGTGGTTCCCGATCATGCTGATCTCTCCTTCGAAAGCTTTCAGGAAGATTGATGTGATTTCTCTCAAGGAGAGAGGTAGCTTCATCAAGATTCTTCTTCATGCAAGCATGTTTAGAGTGGAATCCCTTCCCTTAGTATGAACACTTGACTTTTTCCTTTCCATGGTGCCCTTTTCCTTTGTTCTTCCTTAAGCCGCAAGACTCATCATGCTGCTGGTTTTCAACTCTAGTCTTAGGAGCTTTGAATTTAGTTTTTGGGTCCTTTTGCTGCTTTCCTTTACCCTTCAGATCTTTGCGCCCCGAGACATGGAGGGCTTGATCACGGGAGGATCTGATGATCCCCATCTGGACAAGCTTATCATGTTCACTTATTAGGGACTCAATGAAGGGATTGAGTGTAGGCATATTCCATCCAGGGGTTGTGAGCTTCCCCACACGGAATGTAGAGACAAAAACTGAATAATAAGCTCCAAGTTTGGAGAGTATGGCGAGGATGAGCTAATCATCTCCCTTCTCCACTTTGCATTGCTTCAAGTGTAAGACAGTGTGCTTGAACTTTGTGAAAAAGTCATTCAATGTCTCGAAATTGGAAGGTTGGAGAGACATTAATTCATTTTTGAGCTGGTAAACTCTCAAATCATCTTTCTTTCCAATAGGGTTTCCAATTTGTCCAAAATTTCCTTTGGATTCTTCAATCCTGAAAGATCGAAAAGAAGATCCCAGGAAATAAAGAGGAACAAGAATCCAAATGCTTCATCCTTCTTATTCAAGAATCTTGATTTGTCTATAGCAGAACCTGGCTCAGGTTCAGTGTCCATGGTGAATCTATAGAGTCTTTTGGAGTGTAGCTGAATCTCCATGTCTCCTTTCCATGAGTGGAAATTGTATGGAGTCAAAAGATCTACTGAGGAGGCCATCTGGATTTGCTGGAGCGAATGCTTCACCTGTAGAAAACCTGAAAATCACAAAAGAAATGGCAATGTAAGGTCGAGCAGCCTGCACATTTTAGGATTTCATCACACCCAGCATAGTCAATGAAGCAGGATTAATCAACAAGTTCTTTACTTGGAGTATTAAGTGGTAAGCCTTGTGCAGTGCTAAATTTTTGAGCTATTGCTCAATTTTCATGCAAAAATATGTCAAAAATCTTGTTTTTGAGAGATTGAGCTTCGTCTCGTCGTGAGCTCTGATACCATATTAAAATTGCACAGTGATCTAGGGACTAAACAAAAGTCTCATCAATGATTAATAACAAATAAATCATGAAAATGGTGTAATCAGACTACGGAATGAGTAGCCGCTCTATATTCACACAAAGAATGAGTAATTACATTACAATGTCATGCTGCAAGCATGAATGACTAGCAATTCGAATCCTCAAGGAGGTCATTCGAATTGAATGAGTGATTCTAGCTTAATTGAATGTAAGCCACAGTCAACACTCAAGTTAACCACTGATCAAAACCCTAATTGACTCAACTGATCCCTAATTGAAGTCGAAGTGCAATAAATGACTGATTCTTAACTGAAAGAGATCGGACACATGTCACAACAAGCCAACCATCAAGTGGTAGCGCTTCAATGAATCGAATGAACCCTGATAAGGTTAACTGAAGTGTAACTGAACATCATAAGTGGTTGGAGGCGCCCCTGTTGACTCCAGTTCATTAAATAATCATTAAATAATCAATTTAATGAGGAGAGGCACCTTCACTGCTCTGTTTAATTTATTGTAACCATCAGTTAGCAATAAAGTGCATTAATGACACTCAGAACACCCCCGTAGTGCTCCAGTTAGCCTCCCTGAATGTAGGAGAAGGCTAAGTTAGCCTCCTTGACTGAAGGTAGGCATGGGTGTGATCTAGCTAATGTCATTTAATGCTCCACTGATGTCAATTAGGTCAATAATACTTAGGATAGTGGTTTAACTAGGCCAAATTGACCAAAATGAGTGTGTATGGTGGTAAATGTCTCCAACATGTCCAATGTGCGTGGATGGTTTTCTTATGTACACACAATATCATTAAACAAACTACATCTCACCATCACCTAAAAAAATTATGGGCGATGCATATAATTTGTCATAATTTTCAGGGAGGGACCACTTCCTAAACTTTTACACTATGATCAATCAATTTTATATAATTTTTTTCTTCTTCTTTGGAACTCTTAAAATTAGTGTTCCTTCATCATGTGCAAGCATTTGTATATATGAATATACATCATAGTTTTCTGCTACGTTGAGCCTATTTGGAAAACAAGAAATGAATGTAAGTGTGTTAGAAATCTCACCTTCTTCTTCATCTCCAAGAAATGGTGCCTAACACGATTCCTCTTCTTTCAAGATCAATATCATGAAGCCTTGATGGATGATTTGCTTTGTGTAAGGAACAAATTCCTTGGCTTCTATAGGTTGAGAATCCGCTGCCATGTTTGTCAACTACATGTTGCAATCTGCATTTTAAGGGTATAATTGCTCGACTATAATGATCTGGTTACACAACTTTCGAACTATCCATAAGAGGACAAGGCCAATGCAAAGAAGGTATTTAGGGTTTCTAGTTTTATCTGGTTCTATTGATGGTGGAGGAGAGGAATTTGTTATATAGATGGGGTTTTTTAGATGTAGGTGAGGTGCCATGATATGCCCTCACACACAAACATGGATGCTATGGAGATTGATAGGATTATAATGAGTTTGTCTTTGCACTTGAATGAGGACAATGATAAGACCATCGTTTCCACTATAATTGGTCCTTGGACCTCTCATTGGCTCTAATATGGTCTCAAGACAAATAAAATTTGTTACCAAAATCAAACCATTATTTCATAGGGTTTAGGTTTCGTGACCAATTCATGGTTTTTGTAGGCAATTCCAAATTTAAGAATTCACTTTCACACTCAAGTCTGAAAATGAAAATAAGACTTATGTTTTGTTTTTGTTTTTGTTTTTAATGTGTTTATTTAGCTATTTATGTAATATGATGTTTTGTTTTTGTTTTTTTTAATATGTTTTTTATCTATTTATGTAATATTTTTAAATAAACTTTTCACAATCACAATTTATTTTTAGGATATTTATACCATGATATATAGGATTGAATCGAAAATAAAATAACTTTTACCTAGTAATGCATGCCTACCCCCCCATGCCCTTGGTGGGAATAGCCTTCAAAAAAACTATGCTTCTCTTTCAATTATGGGTTGGGCTTGTGGAATCAAGTTTTGACCACTTCACAGGAAATATAGTTTTGTATTTGAGTGACATTATATATACTTTTAAATGCTATCCAGATTTCGCTCCCGCCCGATATTAAGGCCGGGTATTGTGTTAGTGTTTTAAATTTTTCATATTGTTGATATACCATTTATAATAATAATTTAATTTTTAAATTATGATCTAACTAGATATTGAATGGCCATAACTAAAATGTGAATTGCTCTCTGGATTTTTTTGTGATATAAAGAATCATTATCAAATGCATAAATTTATAAAAAATAAACATATTCATTAACATTGAATTATTCTCCTATAATATAGATTAGTGGAGTAGAATATGTGCTCACCCCTAAAGTGAGTAAAAGCATATAATTTTTGTGAAGTTCCTCTTAGTGAGGAGATGCGGTTTGAGGGGTACTGTCATGTCAATCATATAAATTCTTCTCCTTCCCTTATGTTCAAGTTGTGTTTGAAATGAGATGTTTCCATAGGACCATGTTGTTAACCACTTGGTATTGTTAGGTGTTTCACATGAAAATAAACATTGGGAAAAATACTAAGCCTCAATAGAGTAAAATCCTTAAGATGCCTAAGAGGATGTCTAAGGGCTCAATCCACTCAATACCAACCAAAAATCATAGGGAAGATCAAGGATTAGGCTCTTCCACACAATTAAGGCCTGGGTTTCACTATCTTGCATAATCAATTGCAAGAAGTATGGGCCCTCCAACAAAAACAAGAAGGTTGGGGCATATGTTGTCTCCAACCTCTATGTGTGGGAGGGTTCTTTGTTTCCTCCACTAGCCTCTATTTCATTTTGAAGAAATATCGCAATGCATCCCCTTATCAAATGGACTAATAAGGGGAAGAAATGGTTATCATGGCCACTTATGTAAGCTCAAATGAAATATTGGAGCAAGGGACTTTTCAATCTTGGCTAATGTAGTATAAACCTAGCTAAACCTCACATTATGCAGTGAACACTTCGAGACGAAAATTGGGCATCATGATTCCAAGGAAACTCAAGAATGGTAAATGGAAGCAAGAGTCTTCTCAAAATTTGGCATAGCATTAGAAACATAACCTTAGCAATGTAGCATCAACATGAGAAATACTATGGAAATAAAAGGAGGAGGACTTCATTATATATTTTCATGGAGGTAGAATGGAGGGAAGTGGAGCTTTGGATCAAATCTCAACCCATGCCTCACCCACATGTTCACATTCAACTCAAGGAGAGCCTTATGATTGCAATTCAATGAGGAGGTTTGTATGGTATGGGGTTTTCTTCACCAACCAAGCTATTGAGAAACCCTTCCATTCAATGAGATGTAGACTGACATAAATCACCTGATTACATGCAACATGACTATCGAAGGAATCTCATGGTTGTGTGCTTAATAGAGAGGAATTTATGTGATTTATTTAATGTTCAAATTGAGGGTTGACATGGATTTTCATATGTAATTGTCTCAACCTCGATGGTTTTGAGTTTAACGGGTGTAGTTAATGTTGATATATAATGTATTCAATGAAATTTCCTTAGGTGTTCTAATTAAATAAAAGTAATGTGATAACAAATCAGGTAAGACAACAGTACAACATAAAGCTTACATAGATATCAAGTAAAGAGTTGTGACTTCTTTAAGTTGTCTTACATGACATTTAACAAGCCTTTAGAGTCAAGGTGGATGCCTATTGGCATACTTGGGAAACATATTGTTGCAACAAAACAAACCTGTTACATTCCACTTGAAGTCCTTTTTGGCACAATATTGAATCATTCTATTTGCTATTATGAGTTGCTTGTGTTGGTACACTTTGTAGTGTAGGTCCTTAGTTATCACATAAGCCCTTCATAGGAAAATTTTAACTCACAAGAGGAATATGGTGGCCATATCAAGATTTGTAACACCAAGTATGGTTGTTATGAACCAAGATTTAAATTAAGGGTCTAAGTCTTTACCAATTCCAATAAGATGCCATTAGGTTCTATCAAATGTTGTTTGGGGACACTAAAATGCCATTAGAGAAAATTAGATGACATTAACGTAATTTACCCCTCATTAGGATTAATCAAGATCCAAAAGTTCCATGATTACAATCATTTAGGTGCCACTATGATAAATCAAGATCCAAAAGTATTATCACATGAATCATAATAATTGACATTGACATTGATATATTAGAAGCTATGTCGGACGTTTTTCAAACAAAATTCCTAGCTCTAAACCTAGTGCAATTCCTAACACGGTTCCTTTCAAAAAATTTGGCATTATTCCAAGGGTTATACCTGAATCTATACCCGACACTATGTTGGATGTTTTTTAGGCACAATTCCTGGCTCTATACTTGGTTCTATGATGAATTTTTTTCTTGCTAAAATTAATGGCACAATTGTTATCACTAACCCTGGATCAATATATAGTGATATGCTATTTAGGACGTTTTTTTGGAGGCTATTATGGGCATTATATGGGATGTTTTTTTGGACGCTAATTGGGACATTAATTGGGATGCTCATTGGGATGATAATTATGATGCTAATTGGGACACTAATTGGGACATTAATTAAGATGCTGATTATCGTCCAAAATAGTGCCAACTTTTAAAAAGGGACGCTAATTTGGATGCCCATTGCGATGTTAATTGGGATGATAATTGGGACACTAATTAGGATTTTAATCGGGACGCTAATTTGGATTTTATTTGGGATTTAATAAGCGTCCAAAATAGCACCAACTTTTTAAAAGGGACACAAATAATGCCATTAAAAGCGTCATCCCATGGAAAAGCATCCACTTTGTCCAAAAAATGATGAAAAATACACTAAAAGTGATAGTGGACACTAGAAAGGAAGCTAAAAGAGACACTAATCACAGGGTTTTGTTGTAGTGATGTGGTCCTAACCATTCATGGAATTGTCAAATAGTGGTATCTCTAGTAGATTTGTCCCCCCTAGTTGTTTCCTGTAGATCAACAATTTTCATCGATTTTTTTCTGACCATGGCTGATCATTTTGTCCCCGATCAACTTCTCTTGAGAAGACCTATAGTGATTAGTTTTCACCATGGGATTTTGTTGGATTATAAGTTTCTCTTTAGGTTGGTATCCTTTATGGGTTCGTTTTTAATATATTCACATATTTCCATGTGTTTTTTGTAGGCATACCCCCCAAAAAAATATCGGGTTTCACCCATCAAGAATTTCCATCCTTAAATTTGTGATAATATGATTACTCGACTTATGGTGCAAAGTCCAATGTTAGAATGTACCCAAATGTTGATTCTTTATTTCGTCATAATGAGGTTTTATTTAACTTGTTTCAAAACAATACCATTGACTTATACCATAATACCTCATAAATACAAGTTAACTTACCTACTTACTCAAAACAATTCATTCATGATAACAATAACAAAACATCCCAAAAAATGACTATGGGGAAACCTTTCCTCTAGTAGCAAAAACAAGCCAAACAATAATTAAATCCAAAAAGTTTACCACTCATTATTTCCTAGCAAGTTTGGATTGCCACAAATGACTGTCTCTTTGCAGATATTTTTACTAGACCTCATATATGTGCAAGATGTTGTCTTTACATCCATCATTGTTGTCTAGAAATTATAAAAGCTAAGACAATCCATTAGGTGAATGACGACTCAATTATCTGGAATGTTCCGAGGGCTTATTTTGATGGAGAGGATAAGATAGATCAACGTTTGATTGGAGCTGGAGGAATATTGTACCTCTCTAAATCAGAAAAAAAAAAAAAAAAAAATCAGTTATGTGATGGTCTAGGGAAACGATCAAATTTTTTTGTTGAATTATATTCTCTAAAGATTTTACTTTCATTAGCACTAGAGAAGAGTATTAAGAAGATTCAGATCTTCGGAGATTCAATGCTAGTTATAAAGTGGATGACGAAAGTGAAGGTTTGTAATAATATTATCCCGCGTCCTTTGTTGGAAGAGATAAAAATCATGCAAGGTATGTTGGAAAAAGTCACCTACATGCATATTTATAGCGAAAGAAATGGTGAAGTGGATTCAATGTCAAAAAAAGGTCTAAACAAGGAAATTGAGCTATTGAAAATTACAATGAGGAAACGTTCGCGAGCTATACTCATTCACCTTTTCTTTCATGAGTTTAAATTCACATCTAGATACATGAAGGTTGTGTGTAATATTGTTTCTCTCTTTATTATCAAATAATTTTAGAGCTATTTGTTTGGAAGCTAGAGAGGATTTATGCATTCATAGAAGCAAAGTGTAACTAAAATGATGTAATTTGAGATATTTGGAGAGCCTCAATAATAAACCGGTTTAGAAGATATTTCGAGTTTATATCAAGATCATATAACTTATTATAGCTGCTAAATATTTTATGGTCATATAAATGTAACTTTTTTTATATATTAATAAATTTATTTTTTATAAAAATAAAAAATGCTTAAAATGCTTCAAAATTACTTATTATTTTCTATAAAAAAATATTTGATATTTAAAAACTCTTCTATTTGATATTTTTTTATTTATACTACTTTTTCTTTTTCTAACTTAGTTATTCTAATAACCAAAAAAAATTATTCTTGTTTTCCTTTCCTTTCCTCGTGCCTCGAATGAATGTGATGTGTTCAACCACTTAACATGTATACATGTAAACGATTTACTTTAATTCATGTTAAAAAGAAACAATGATAAGTAAACTTTTGACAAGCTCGAAAACGACATTAAACACAATCGTAGAAACTATATTGCTTAAGTTGAAAGACGGTTGAGCTGTGATATATATATATATATATATATATATAAGTATAGTATAGTATAGTATAGTAGGGCTCTTTATAATTTTGTCCAATGTCTTATGTTGTGAATGCTTTTGTCAACATATGAATTGATTATGTATTGATATTTAGTGTGTTGTGTTTTATTTAGTACGTTGTGTTTGGAGTATAAATTGATTATGTTCTATTTTGTAATATTATAAATTTATATTTTCTTTGAGAAAAAATATTTTACTGAAATAGATTTATATGGATCTATCTATTTATTTAATAAGACATTAGTTTAAATTTTTTAAAAAAAATTTATATTTTATGTATATAAAAAATTAACTAAAATTAAGAAATGATTTATTAAAATATTGTTGTTTAATATTTAATATATAAATTTTAATAAAAAATATTTGAAATGAAAAAAATTTAACGACTTGCTTGTTAATGAGGAAATCGAAAAAGTCAATCAACATAATATTAATATTAATAAAATTTGGTTAAGTAAATTTATAATACCACATNTCTTTATATTGATTTTTTTTAAATGTTACATTCTCACTATAGTTACAATGATATTTGATGGATATTGAATCATGAATCCTCACCATCCACTCACTTCACTAAAATAATCCTCTTTTAATATTTTTTAAAATGTCACATTTTCACTATAGTTACAATGATATTTGATGGATATTGAATCATGAATCCTCACCATCCACTCGCTTCACCAAAATATTCTTCTCTTTTAATATCTTTTTAAATGTCACATTCTCACTCTAGTCACAATGATATTGGATGGATATTGAATGACGAATCCTCATCATACACTCGCTTCACCAAAATATTCTTCTCTTTTAATTTGTTTTTAATGTCACATTCTCACTATAGTTACAATGATATTTGATGGATATTGAATCATGAATCCTCACCATCTACTCCCTTCACCAAAATATTCTTCTATTTTAATATCTTTTTAAATGTCACATTCCCATTTACAATGATATTTGATGAATATTGAATCATGAATTCTCACTCTCCACTCGCTTCACCAAAATAATCTTCTCTTTTAATATTTTTTTAAATGTCACATTCACATAATAGTTACAATGATATTTGATGGATATTGAATCATGAATCCTCGCCATCCACTAGCTTCACCAAGATAATCTTCTCTTTTAATATTTTTTTAAATGTCATATTTCCACTATAGTTACAATGATATTTGATGGATATTGAATCATAAATCCTCACCATCCACTCGCTTCACCAAAATAAACTTCTCTTTTAATATTTTTTTAAATGTCACATTCTCACTATAGTTACAATGATATTTGATGGATATTTAATCATGAATCCTCACCATCCACTCCCTTCACCAAAATTATCTTCTGAAAAGAAAAGTAGAAAAGTCAAAATAATTTTCTCCTTTAAAAAAATACTCAAATAATAATGTCTTTTTTTCTATTTTATTATTACTTAATTTTGATTTTGAAGTATTTTCATATTACTTTACACAAGTATATAGCAATCGCTATTAAATCAAATTTGTTTCAGTTTCAGTTAGTATGTAATATCACAAGAATGTTTATAAAGTCTTTTAATGTTTTATAAAATTATAATCAAAATAGATTTTTAATATTTTTAAAATATTTGAAATATAAATATTTACCTTATAATTAGTTAATATAATTGAAATGACTATTTTTATCTAGGTTTAAATTGAAATGTCAAATTTACAAACAAACCAAAAAAAACATTACAACCACAATTATAAGTGCCATGTACAATCAGTCCTTAATTACTCATGATTTGTTAAATGCGTCTTGCTATATCATCTAGCTAGCATTAGTATTAATGTTTTCTTTTAATGGCGTGACATTATTGTAATGTTATATTTTAATACTCCAATGCACACGTTGATCTCCTATGCATGTTATAATTAGGATATTAGAAACAAAGCATAAATCACATTCTAAACATTTATCACCTTTAAAATATAGTGGATATACATTTTACAATTAAAATATTGAAAACAAAGCTTAAATCACATTCTAAACATTTAGTGGATTTTTATGTAGTTGTATCTCTTATGGTATATTGAAACATATGGCACATCCATTGTGGTTGTAACATTTTCTAAATTACAAAAAATAAAAATAAAATCACCATATGTAAATTTGTAATTTTTTAGGAAGATAAATCCATGATGTGTTATATTTTATGCTTTATTCGTTGTGATAACAATTAAAATGTGACTTAAGTTAGGCTACAAGATTCATAAGAGTATGTTTAGTGTTTTCAATAATATGTCCTTTTTATGAAAATACTTTGATGCGTTGTAAAGTAATATAGTCACTACTTATTTGTCGCTATAAGTTCTTTTATTTTTTGTTAATTAAATTTTTCATAAAAGTTGTTTTTGTTCTCCAATCCTTGACCCTACCTATCAGCTAGGAAGAGGAGGGCCTCAACTCTTACTTAGCCTCTATTTCTGTTAGGTTTTCTTTTGGATAGTTCCTAATGTAACCTCCCTCGTGTTTATGTGCAGAGATTGTGTGGATGGTTGTAATACTTGGCTTTGGATGAATGTTGTGTGGATTAAAACAACTTGTGGCCTGATAAGACCTGTTACCTATATTTCCATGGATCCGAGACTAATATCATTATGGCTTGTCCCGCATTTCCATGGCATAGTTTGGGACTCCATCTCTGTGTTTGTCTTTTGGTACGAAAGTGATAAGTTTCTTTGGTAGCCATGAGGCCTTTTTATATTTGAAACTGTAATGGAAAACCCTTTGACCGTGGAGTCGAGGTGACTTTGTAAATGAAAGTTTTGTATGAACAAAAGCAGAGTTATTTTTCTTGTTTTTAAGGTGTAAGAAAATTCCTAACGATTTCTCTACAAAAATGTAATTAATCTATTTCCTTAAAAAGAACCCTATGAGGGCTTTCATGATGTATATACTCAGTCGTGTTTGATTTTATAGTTTTGTTGTTGTTTTTATAAATCTAAAATGTGGCTGTGAGGCCTATACCCTGTCACATTTGTTTTTGAGAAAGGGTCGTAGGGCCATTGTCAAAATGATACTATTGTTTACTATTTCATGATTTTTTTTATATAGTTTGAAGTAGATCGTGAGGCATTTGTTGTTGCAATCCTAAATACCAAATTGGTTTTCTAGTGTTTTTTTTCTTTGATGAGTTAGTTAGCAGGCCGTAAAGCCGTGGATACTCTTTGTAAATGATATGGTTTATAGGTTTTTAGACCGTGCAACAATTATTCTATTGCTAAGAAAATATTTTGGTCCATGAGGGCATGAGGTCCTTAAGGCCAATGTAAAAAAGATTCAAGTTTTCTTAATGGATAATACCTATTTTTATAGTAATTGAATTAAGCCCTAAGGTTGTTGCAATTTTATTCTATGCGTTTTAAGTGCAAATGATAATACCAAATGGCCTTCAGCCTGTAACCCGAGATGTGGCCTGACGATTATCTCGATTTGGTATTTTTAATAACGGTTTATAAAAGATTGGGCCATAAGCCCTTATAATGAAACTTTATTAAATGAAAACCTTAACCGTATTTGATCTTTAAACCGAGTTTAATTAATATTTTAATTTTGAAACTTGTTTACCCTAACTGTAAACTATAGTTTAGGTTGTGAATCCAAAGCTTGGCCGTAGAATGAAATTTTGATTTATCTATCTATCTATATATATATGATATAATATTGTTAGTATTTAGGCATAGTTATAAGGTTTTGATATCGATTTCAATTCATTGTTTTGATAAACGTGTTTATAAGACCTATCTATATAATTAGTTTGTTAAATAAATCATTGAAAAGAAACTGTAAGGTTTTGGAAGAAGTTCTATAGGATATTTTAAACTAAATTTCTTTAAAACCATGGTATTGATACGGGATATAACATCATAAACTAACATTACCAATTAATGTTAATATAACTAGTAAACCACAACAAAGAAGACATGTTTGACCTATAAACCTGGAATAATGAACATCAAAACTAACTATAACATTACAACTTCCTTTTCCAGAGTAATACAAACAGTTATCATTTAAACTTTTGTAGATACTAAAAATACATCAACAAACAAAGATACAAATGTATAATTAAAACATAGATAAATATAAACAATTAGAACCTGGATAATTTGCAGAAGGGGGACAAACACCCAAAGGAGACTGTTCCACCCAACTATTTCCTAAAGAAACTAAGATTACTTTCTTAGGACCCCTGATCCTGTTCACTGAAGCACGATGACGAAGATCATTGGATAATAACACACACAACAAATTGTTGTAACTTAGCACTTAGTAGCAAACTTAACTCAGCGATTCCACTTTAGCTATCCCCTCATCAAATTCCTTGTGTGCCTGACTTTTTAGTTTGTAGCAGTCACAAGGTTCATTCAATTGGAAAATAGAATGTATTAATGAGCCTCTTGGTCAATTTGATGGTATTGATAAGATTTCCTAGGTCTTTGGGTCAGTTTTGGAATTAAATGAGCCACCTGCTTAGTTCCCCCTCTCAGGGAACATGACCACAATTTTATGGATTATGCTTCCTGCAACAACTAGAAAGTGAAATGCTAGTGTTGCCACTTGTCAACCATCCTTCTTCAACTGCTCATTCCTCCTAGTGAGTCACTGAAAACTCATTCAACAGTATCCTTTGGATAGGTGTCTCTTCTATTTAATTTATTAAAATAAAAAATTCTTCAATTACAGTCATCCTTGACCAACTTGGTCATAAAAACTTTACAATAAATTTAACATAATGTTTTCTGAAATATATAAAAAAAATTATTTTTTTAGTTCTAGGTGTGTTATAAACACCACCCCTTAAGTTCAACATCATCCTCAATGTTGCTTAAGTTTCATTTTGAGTCTTCCTGAAACAGAGCTGGATATGCCTCACGCATATCACTCTCCAATTCCCAGGTTGCTTCATTTGGACTGAGGTGTTTCCATTGCACCTTTACCTATCCATTGGTGTGATTCCAAAGAAAAAATTGCCTCTTGTCAAGAATATTGTCTGGTTCCACCTAAAAATCTCCTTCGGGTTCTACCTGAATAACATTCTACCGATCACATGAGTAGCATCGTGCACATACTTTTTCAATATGGAAATATGAAAGAAATTATGTATTCTAATATTAGGTGACAAAGCTAACTGATATGCCACTGACCACACTCTTGCCAATATTTCGAATGGTCCACAATACCTGGGTGCTAATTTTGCACAATTCCCTAGTTTAAAGGAGCATTTTCTGGGTTTTACCTTCAATATGGAAGTTTGATGATCAACTTTTCAATTCTCCAAGGCTGCATTTATTCTGGGAATTTCATTTGCTACATCTCCAACTGTTTCCTCTTCCTAAATGGTATGCACATTGTTGAAGTTCCCTTTTCTGTTCGAAAAATACTTGGCATAATGCGGTCCTTGACATTCCCAGCACTTTATAGGTTCCTTATGTTCACTATTTTTAACATAATTGTTACGCATATCCCTGCCTTTTAGTGTTGTAGTATTTGTTGTGTTTTACTTTTAAAATATGCTCCTTGATAATTATTCTTGGAGAAATTCCAAGAATTATTTCCAAAACTTTTATTAGACTTAAAACATTTTCTCTTCTAATCAAAGTTACTTGTTCTCTTATTCTTCCAGTTAGCTATCCTTTCTCTCTTTTTACTCTGTTTGTAACATAAGTCAACTTTTCTCATTGCCTCTTCAACGGTCTTTGGATTATCAAACTCAATTATGTCCTTGAAGCTAGTGGGAAGACAACTTAAAAATATTTGTATTTTATGATTTTCATCAATTATATAAGGTACATACCTTAGTAAGCTCAGAAACTTGCTACTTAACTATTTCATTGAAATGATCCCAATTTTAGTTCATAAAACTCTTTAGCTCTTTCCTCATAATACTCTTCAGGTAATAATTTTCTTTTAATTTTTTTTTAAAACTCTCCAGGTTAAATACTTTTCTATAATATTTTTGACGCTTTTTATGTCCTCCCACTAGATGTTAGCTTTTTTAGTTAGGTTGTAGATAGCTATCTAGTATTTCAATCTATCAAAGTAGTTATAAGTTTGGAAATATTTATTCATTCCTGATAACCAAGCCTCGACTTCTTCACCTTTCTCTACTTCCCTGTTAAACATGGGAGGTTTTATGTTTTTAAATTCTCCTAAGATTTGTTCATAAGGTTTTTACTTCCTTTTTCTAGGTTAACGGTCGCTTTCACTGCTTTCACTTGTGTATTTATATATGCCTCCATGGGACCTTATGTTAACCCTTGAAGAAGATTCACTATCAGAAAATTTTAATTTCTTACCCTTGTGTTTGTATGAAACTATTTTAGAATCAGTTTCATACATATTGCTTTTATCTTTCCCTCTGTTATGTATTTTGTCTAGTAGAATTTGATTTAGTTCCAGAATTATTTCATTTTCTACTTTCATAGTATGTAGTTCATCTTTTATTTCTTTCACTATTTGAAGTAACTCTGAGGGTTGATTATTTAGTTCCACATAAATGTTGTACGGATTATTGTATTGAGGTCCATTTTCAGCAGATGCTTCAACACCTTCCATTTTCTTGCAAAACAAAGTTTTATATTTCTGTACAGAAATAAATTTAAAACATGTTCAATATATTTTGTTTTATTTTTAGTATGCAAGTGAGCCAATCAGGCCTAGTGTTTAGAAACTCACTCTGATACCATGTGTAACATCTCCTAAATTATGAAAATAATTTTTTTTTTACTATATGTAAATATGTAATTTCCTAGGAAGATAAATCCATGAGGTGTTATATTTTACGCTTTATTCGTTGTGACAACAATTAAATGTGACTTAAGTTAGACTGCAAGACTCTGTTGAGTCCTGGAAATTCGCAGGTGACAACAGAAAGGGATTCTCCCCAATCAACGTTCCCAACTAGCCCGTTGACTGTTTGGTATAGGGAATCCGTCCGATTTGCGGTCCGGCTACCGTAGGTCAAGTAACAAAACAAAGGTTTTATCGGTTGCGGCCTGGTCCACCGAGTTTTTGTAATTTTGACTTAATGTATGAAATGCAGATGCCTAATTAACCATGCAGGGTGGTGAGGCTGCAAGGAGTGTCACAATGTGATGCGCAGGTTCTTACCTCTCATCTTAGGCTCCCAAGCCTCCCAATCACATATGCAGCCATGAAATAAATAACTACCTATCTATCTATCCCCGGGGAGAAACTGAATTAAATTATGAGTAATGGAAAGCGTGCATGCAACATAAGAGAAACTACAGTTAGCTGATATTTCTTCCCATATCGCATGAACAATTAAAGATATTTCACAACCAGATAGCCAATTGTTTATGAACAACATTCATTACTCCTAGTGGAAATCTTCATAAAATAAACCGGAAAAACATTCATACAAGAACATAGGTTCAATGAGTTAGAACGGTCTCACAGTTAATGGACACAAAGTTGAAAACGAAATAGTTCCTCTTCAACAAATCCATAGTACAACATTTGAATATTCCACCAAGATTTCTCCAACAGGAAAACTGTAATTTTTTATTGCAAAAGGAAATAGTTCTTCTTACAATATGTCTTCACGAGTCTCATTGGGAAAAAGTCCCCTTTTTCCTTCTAAGTCTTTTACATTTATACAAAAAAAAAGGGTCAGACTGTTGGGCTGCCCAAAGTGACCTTTGGGCTTCCCAACCTCTCGTCTCGCAGCGTTCTACTTTCCTCAAATGTTTTACAAAGTAGTTACAAATTACAATAATGACCGATCCTTCATGAGGAGGGGCCCACTTGACTATCTAGAAACTTCCTCCACACTGCAGCTTCATTAGCGATGCCTTCAAAAACACAAGGCTCTAAAAAATAAATATTTATCTCAAACTTCTCAACTTGATTCTTGATAGCCTCGACCCTGGATGTACTCAATCGGAGCTGATCTTCCAGAAGCTGTACACTGACAGCTGGATGAGCTACTTGGCTTCTCAAGATCAGATCATCCAGGGCTTTGATATCCTGCACCTTAGCTTCTTCCTCCTGGAATCTCTTCTGCAATAGCTCCACAAAGGCATCGTGATCTGGGAAAGCTTCAAGCCTCTCTTCCGCTTCTATCTGGCACCAGTTATATGTAATGAGAAGTCTTCTGAAAAACTCGATGCATAATCCCTTTGTCTTCTTTACTGCCTTCTTGAAGTATTCAGCGGTGTTAATAGCAAACTCCACTAGGTTATAGTCCCGTTTGAGGGCCTACTGGTCTTTTGCCGATAGATCCGCTGGGGTTTCTTCGTTGTTCTCCAACCTTGCCATTCTTGCAGTTAGGACCTCTAGGACGTCCTGGGATTGGTCCACAATTTAGGATGTAGTTTCCAGGATCTCCTCCAACCAGCCATCGATTTGTAGCACTCTAGATATTTCTTCTTCAAGAGCAGTCTGCAGCTGCAGCATCTTCATTTTCTGGGTCAATACATGCTCCTTGAAAGGCTGGAGATTAACCTGCTGTTCTCTTGCCACTTCCAAAGCAGTGGTCAAAGAAGAAATCTGCTCCTGATGTTCCTTTCTCAGTTCTTGGGTGTGCAGATCATTTGCCTGTAGGAGGATCTTCAACTGCTCTTCTAGCTCCTCCACCTTTGCCAGTAGCTGTCCCTTCTCACTCTTTAGATCTTGGCATTCCTTCTGCACTTTCTCTAGGGCCTCCTATGCTGTTTCCTTGACTTGCATTTCTACTTGGAGGGCCTGGACTTCAGCTTTTGAGGACTTCATTTCCCGTTGCACATCTTCATATTTCCTTTTGAGCCTGTTTCTCTCTTCCCTCTCGTGCCTCAATGTATATTTCAATTGAGCAGAAGATTTCTTTGATTGCTCCAAGTCAATCATGATTTTTCTTACATTATCTTCTGAAGCTTGGATGAATGCAAACCCGACTCTTAGAGTAAATCTCGAATCCTGGTCTGTTCCTAACATAACGGTCATATCTGTTATCATTTTACCAAGTAGACCTTTTGCCTCAACTTTCCTCTCTGTCCTCTTTATTATTCTTTTCGTTGCCCTATCATAATATACAGTGTTGAAATCAAGGATTTCCTTTCCCTTTTCCTACACAAAAGGGACCAGCTCGAGTGTGGGGACCATGGGTATGCTGGTAGCAGGTATTTGAGAGGTCTGAACCTCGGGATTTTCCACCTCCTAGGTCTACCCTACTGCTGTTTCAGAAGCTGACTACTGGGTCGACTTTATTCTTTTAGCTTCTTGCTTTTGGAGCTCCTCATCGGGCTTTCTCTTTGCTTCTTCTGCTTCTTTGGCTGCTTCCTTTTCTTTCTCAGCTGCTTCCTGAGCAGCTCTTCTTTCTCCTTCTGTATGCAGCCTTTCTGCAGCTTCTTTCACTAACCTCTGCGCTTCTTCATTTCTCCTTTTGTCTTCTTCCTCAGCCTTAGCCTGTTCATCCCCTTTCCCACCTATGGTAGTGATTTTCTTCTTGAATCTTCTCTTCAGTGCTGTCATGTTCGGGGCGTTCCAGAAGACAGATTCTTCCCTATCGAAATGGTGGGTATACTCAAAATGCACCTTAAGCTCTTTACAGTTCTCAACTACTTTCCCGTGAGTATCATTTCTCCGAAAAGGCATCTCGCCAAAATGGAACTTCTCCAACTCCTCTACGAATTCAGCAGCTTGTTTCACCTTGGTGAATTTGTAGCTTCCTAGCTTGAATGGCAAAGGAGGGTAGGCAGTCTTCTTATGTTCGAGCAGAAAACTGCCTATTCCATCTATGAACACTTGTCTGACTGCCTCCTTGTGGACTATGTAATCTGTTGCATATTTGGGCAGCAGTGAAGGTGTTCTTGATCCTCCAAACATCCGAAAGTACATGCCATTTTCAGTTAAGTAATAATCCACGTATTCTTCTATTACTTGCATGGCTTCTTCCGACATACAGTCACACTCCTTCCGACAAATGAGTGTGTACAGTGGCATAATGAAGTGCTCACATACCTCTCTGTAATGGCTATGGTACTGGTGAGCCCACAATGGTCTATAAGCGGCATAAACAGGCATTCTTTCCCTGTCCCAGATGCACCTGAGACCGAGGAAAGGCTGGTTGCACAATATGCAGTCTATGAGTATTGAACTCATATAGAATTTCGATCTTTTTCAGGACTCTCCCTCCAAGGCTGAGGTCAAGCAAGAAGAAATACTGTTGGATACCATGCTGGCCCAATTGAAAATTGTCCCTTGGGTGGGCACATGGAAAATGATGGGTATCCACTCTAGCTTGAAGAGTCTGCCATGAGCTCTCCCAAAGACCCTATTAAGCATCAGAGCTATAAATCTGTAGGGATCCCTCAAGCTCACTGTATCATACTCACTTGTCATCCTGTACCGGTAATGCTTTCCCTGCAACAACATTCTCTTAAGAGTTTCCACTAGGTCCATTCTGATGTTGTTCAGCCAATCATCAGATAAGAAAACTTGGGCTTCTGGTAGGTGATAAGCCAATGCTACATATCCAGGTCTAAATGCAGCATAGCCCTGTCCTTCAACATTTCCCATAATCATTGTAGTTATATCTATTCGGGGCAGAATCCAGCCAATTAATTCAGAGCACGGGAACAACTCTGGTCGAGTGGCAACCTTCATGAGAGAATATTTCTCTATGTTAGCATAGATGGATTCTTCTTCGAGGCCAATGTCAGGAACCTCCCTGCGGGAAATCAATCTATATATTTCACCCCATTTGTACTCAGGTTCAACACCAAAAACACATTGAGTGTCTTCATATATGTATTCAGTCTTCATGACAACCTCTACTTCTGGCTCTTCTTCGACCACAGGGGCCTTCTTCTTCTGCCTCTTGGACATGGTGGATTCGAATTCTTCCTGCCATATATAACATTGTAACATTGAGACATTCAAGGTGCAGACATTTATATGACAGTGTTCAGCGTTTTACTTCTCCAATGTGTATTATGACATCAATTTGTTAGAGAGATAGATGTATGCAGGGATAGCCTAAAATGGCCTAACTATTCTAAACTGTTACAACCAAAGTGCAACATTTAATGACCTTGTCTATATCTAGCATGATGCAAACATGTCACATATAGTAAAAAAAATAGCAATCTACTACTGTTGCATGATATTGAACAATTATATCAGCCACATTAAAGATGACAAGGAAATCTACATCAATAGGCCACCCATTTTTGCTTTCTATGCATGCCATGGTCCTTTCGCTGCGCGGGAAAGACAAGGAACAAAACCCAGGTGATTTTTTACAATGGCACCTTACAACGGACTGCACGCTCAATCTAATGGTCAACAGACTAAATGCGAGGATACATCACTCTTCCCCCCACTGGCTCGGGTTCAAAACACAAACAACAGTGTGCGGCATGGCACAGTGAACCGCCCACTATTCGAAAGTGCGAGCTTCTCTGGCGTGTTCAATTAAAAAAAACAAACCCCTGTGCATACTACGGCAAATAACTACATGTCGTGATAAACCTCCTCCCCCGACCTGGGTTCGAAGCCGAGAACTAAAAAGGTCTGCGCAGGACCGCATAGGTAAAATGGCTGGGGTTCGAAGATGCGCATGATATGAAAACCTCAACACAAAGGGGAAACCGACCAATGCTTACAGAAACCACATAACCTCCCCTTGCAGACCCATCATCACACACAGGGAAGCTTGATGCAGGCGGCGTAATGGTCGCCTGCACCAAACCCCCACCCACTGTGCGCAAAGGTGCACACCAACGACCGCGGGCAGAAAAAATACTCCGTGGGTCAAAACACCCATGCTAACAGTCGAGATTAAAAACCCCCCCACCTATATAGGCGCAAAAAATAATGGAATAGGAACACAGCCAGGGAAAACAAACTACCGCAACCAAAACTGACCGCATAAAACCTTATCAAATGTCTCAACGGAACGAGAGAAGGTGAGTAAAACCTACCTGGCATGGACGTATCCAACGTGGAGATGCTTGGCAGGCTTCGCGGGGGAGACACCTGTACTGAATGTACCACAACGAGGGACCGGGTGAGCGCGACAACATGACAACGATGGGCACGACAGTTAGAAAAAATAATAATAGAATAATAACCTGCCTCCCCGCATATATAGAAATGGTACACACGTGTGACACATAACATATCAGACGGGAGCCTATTCTGGATTGGAAGGTGAAACATAAATCCTTTCGCAATGGCGGAAGGCCATAACCTAAATCCATCCGCAGTGATAGGCAAGGTGGGAAAAAAAACTAACGATCAGACGTCGGAGGTAAAACCAATCGGAAGGTGACAGCGCAAACTCTTCCACAATGGCAGAGAGTCATAACAAAAATCCATCCGTGAAGCTCGAATCAGAAACAAAACGACTTTACATTGAAAGGGCTAGCACTTTTCCCACCCGCAACGTCGGAACTTTAAAGCGTACCCCTGCCCGCAATGGCGGGTCCTAAGTCAGAATCGAAAAACTTTTAGATCGGAGAGGTCAGAGTTTTAGCAGCCGCAACGACGGAGAAAAATAAAAATAAAAATTTCCAATGCCACAGCCGCCGAAGTAAAATAATGAAACCGGGAAAGATATCGAAGTCGAAGCGAAAATCCATCCACAACGACAGAAGAAAAAGATGGTAAAAGCCTCCGATACAAAGCCAAAATACAGCCGAAACACATGAATCGGAAAGAAAGTGAAAACCCATCCATAACGGCAGAAAAGAAGTTACAATTGCCTCGATGTAGAACCAAACACGACAGCCGACAGATCAGAAGGAAATTGAAAGGCCAAAACCAAAGATCCGTCCGCAACGGCGGAAGACCAAACGAAAGATCCGTTCGCAATGGCGGAAGACCAAACGAAAGATCCATCCGCAACGGCGGAGAATCAAAACAAAACATCGTCCGATTCTAGCATGTTTTCAAATGCGCTTAAGGACAGCGATAGAACTTGATCAAAAGTGGATTACTTAAGGCATCAGAGGGGGAATCAAAACAATGGGTAGCTCAATCCAAGCATGAGCAAAGCCTTTCTGAAAGTTCTTAGACCAATTTCAAGAAGAAAATCCAACTGATTCAAGAAAAGGAGGGTCCTAAAATTTTTAGAATTTTGGGAAATTGTTGCAGCTGCAACAATTGGCGACTTCCTGGTGAACCCCATATTTCTGAATTAACTCCTTCCCAGTGCAAGACCATCTGAATAAAAGTTGAAATCTTCTAGATGTCTTTATCCTCGAGTTGGCCAGCTTAAGCATTTAAATCATTGAGAAGTAGTCTATTCTTTGGGAAATGGTAACATCAGAAATATTACAAGTATGAATAACTGTTTTGAGGCCAAATAAGTGAGGTTTATTTTGCCTGTCCTTAGGTAGTTTATAGCTTGGAGACCACAGGATTGTAACAGAGAGTAAACAGTACTATCCTTTTGTTCCTCATTCCCATGCCAACTGCACTTTTGTGCCTTTTGAACTTTAGTTCTTTTGATATGAGTCCTCCTGCAGGCCTTTCTTACTGAATTTTAATTCAGGATCCTCTATCCCATAGTGTCCTTTTGTGTGAACAATGTACTTCATATTCTCATTCACGGAGGGAGAGGATCTTGTGGCCATTTAGTACTTCATGCTTTGATATTTTGCTTTGATATGTATTGTTTTTCTTTAAGGAGTTTTGACTCTTGATAGATTTTTCTTTTCTGAATATATGACATGGGATCATTTATATGATATACTGTCTTACTCTGCTTCCTTTCTGTGGGTCTTTTGCTGTCACCCCCTTGGATATTTAATATGTGACATGGATGGAGCCTCGAAATAGTATTCCAGACCTCTTTTACTTCTGAGCTATTTACAGGGGTTAAGTAAGACTTCAATGAATGCATTTCCAGTTAGGAACACTGCGACTAGAAGACATTCTATACTTTAAAGCACAGTCTCTCGCTCAAGATTTCAGTTAATAAAGAACCCTGATGTTTCCATTGCAACCATAAGTTTTCCTCTTTATTCAAGACCAAAAGAAATGCTAGCAAAGCAATAATGGAAAACAACATCAAATCCAATAATCAAAAAGAAAAACATCAAAGCATTAAAGAACACAAAACAAAAAGAAAGAAAAATTATTGCCCACTCCTGAAAATCTTTAATCACGGGGAGTTAAGGGGTGGGCTGAATAATAGAGATGAGTTGTTTAACCATGATCTAGCTGTGCTGTTTTTGAAACTGACTCCATGTCTACTATCCTACAATCGTCTCTTATAGCCTGAGGAAGTTGAAGGAGCTCAGGCTGAGTATCAGTCATAGAACTGGCCTTTCTTGGAGTAAGATGTCTTAACTCAAACTCAGTTAGATAATTTCCCAGGACAGAATCAGCAGATTCGTTTCCCTCTCCTAGCTTAGTGACATTGTGCTTCATATAGGGCTCTCTTAATATCTTAATCAGGTTTGGGCTGCCCTTCTGAGGTAACCACAAGTGAGACCAATCTGAAGCAAAGTACCCATTTAGTCTTGCTGTCCAATCTTGGTTCAGGATCATTCCATACCCATCAGGTATGTCTGCTACTACAATGTCAATGTAATGGCATATCCTTTTATCTACAGACAATCGAATCAGAACGTTCTCCATCTCCCCTACTACTTTGACACTAGTTTTGTCAAGTTGAGTGACATCCCAAATAGTAGGTTTTAGTTGCCCATTAAGTTTTTTGCATACTGCCAGAGGCATAACATTCATGGATGATCCAGATTCCACCAAACAATTATGCACCTTATGATTCAAAATTTCAAGAGTCACAAGGAAAGGTGGAGCGCTAGTTTTCATTGTCCTAGTTAATTCGATCTTTTTTTTCACAGGTTGGTTTGCGGGGGGTATTTCCTCTTTAACTTCCTTAACTTTTTCAGTGCTTCCTTCCCCAATATCTTTCACAGGTTTGACAGTCTCATTGCTTGGTTCTGCCTCCTAGTTGAGGGTAGCTGCTTCAGGTGTTTTGTCCTCAACATTTACTTCTACCTGTCTTTTGACATTTTCCTGCAAATGTTTAATCTTTGAAAGTATTGCACTGTCCTTAATTGCTAGGTTCTTATCTTTTGTGGATGTAATTGTATATTGAGACTTGAGAGTATTTTCTTCTATGTTGAACAGTGAAACACCATTCCATAAGAATATTGTATCATCATCTTGCTTCTCTAGGGTCTGTTCTTTTCCTCCTTCTTCATCACTGTCTTCAGTCAATTTGGAGTTCAGCAGCTTATTCATTACAAAAGACATTGAATTCAACCATTGAGGGAATTTCTTCTCAGAGTGGGGTTGCTGGTGAAAGGTACAGAAATTATCCCCCCCTATTTCTGTTATATTTATTGAGGCTAAATTTGGGGAAGGAATTTTCCATTGGTTTTTATCCTCTCTTTTCGGATAGTAGGGCTTATAAGTTTTATAAATGTCCCTTTCCTTTTCCAGATCCATTATTCAGTTGGAAAGATTCTGCATCGTTTTCATCATTCCCTCAAGATCATGTGGGTGATCCTCTTCAGGTTTAGACAGTGGTACAGCTCTTCTCTCGGTATTCTTCTCTTTAGGTAAGTCAGGGTAATCTTCTACACTTTCCATTTCAGCTTCTACCCTTCCTGCCTCTTCATAAGTCTCTACCAATGTAGGCTTGGCTTTCATTTTAGTGAACATAGCCAGCTCAGGTCCTAAGGAAGACATATAATACTCAATTAAGACCTTGTTTGAGGGTCTGTCAGCTTCAGAAAAATTCTTTAGGTGCAATGAAAATCTTTGAGTGAACTTACGTACCTTTTCATTCTTATCTTTTCTTAACAAACCAAGACCTTTCATTAATGAGGCATGCATTTTTTGGGCTGTATATTTACTCCTGAAAACCTTTTCGAACAAGTTCCAGTCTGGGATCGAGTTTGCAGGCAGGGCAAAGTACCATGAAGCAGCTGCCCCTTTCAGGGTATGAGGGAATAATCTACAGACAACATCTTCGTACTCCCCAGCACTTAACCCTTCTACTGCTAAATAAAAATTCTGCAAGTGATCATCTACAACGGTCTTTTCTTCAGGGTCAAACTTAGGCAGCAGCTTCTCAAAACCTTGAGGTAAGTTATGCAATGGAGGCGTGAGGCTCAAAGGTGATCTAGCTCTCCAAGCAGGTAATGGGTTGGGCTGGTTCACAATCACACCAACCATGAGTATAGGCAAAAGAACAAAATCTGAGCAAAGAGCAACGTGGGGTGAGAACAGGCTTTCTTACTTCAAAGCACAATCGAAACCTGTAAGTACTTGGGTCAGGATGAAAGCTTCAAATATCTGCCGGTAAGGTAATCTTGGGAAAACTAAGTTTCCACGGCTAGCCATTCACTGGCGGCCCTCCTTCTAGCGCCAAAATTGTTGAGGCCTGGAAATTCGCAGGCGACAACAGAAAGGGATTCTCCCCAATCAACGTTCCCAACTAGCCCGTTGACTGTTTGGTATAGGGAATCCGTCCGGTTTGCGTTCCGGCTACCGTAGGTCAAGTAACAAAACAAAGGTTTTACCGATTACAGCCTGGTCCACCGACTTTTTGTAATTTTGACTTAATGTATGAAATGCAGATGCCTAATTAACCATGCAGGGTGGTGGGGCTGCAAGGAGCATCACAATGTGATGCGCAGGTTCTTACCTCTCGTCTTAGGCTCCCAAGCCTCCCAATCACATATGCAGCCATGAAATAAACTAACTACCTATCTATCTATCCCCGGGGAGCAAACTGAATTAAATTATGAGTAATGGAAAGCGTGCATGCAACATAAGAGAAACTACAGTTAGCTGATATCTCTTCCCATATCGCATGAACAATTAAAGATATTTCACAACCAGATAGCCAATTGTTTATGAACAACATTCATTACTCCTAGTGGAAATCTTCATAAAATAAACCGGAAAAACATTCATACAAGAACATAGGTTCAATGAGTTAGAACGGTCTCACAGTTAATGGACACAAAACTGAAAATGAAATAGTTCCTCTTCAACAAATCCATAGTACAACATTTGAATGTTCCACCAAGCTTTCTCCAATAGGCAAACTGTAATTTTTTATTGCAAAAGGAAATAGTTCTTCTTACAATATGTCTTCACCAGTCTCACTGGGAAAAAGTCCCCTTTTTTATTCCAAGTCTTTTACATTTATACAAAAAAAAGGGTCAGACTGTTGGGCTTCCCAAAGTGACCTTTGGGCTTCCCAACCTCTCGTCTCCCAACGTTCTACTTTCCTCAAATGTTTTACAAAATAGTTACAAATTACAATAATGACCAATCCTTCATGAGGAGGGGCCCACTTGACTATCTAGAAACTTCCTCCATGCTGCAGCTTCATTAGCGATGCCTTCAAAAGCACAAGGCTCTAAAAACTGAATATTTATCTCAAACTTCTCAGCTTGATTCTTGATAGCCTCGACCCTGGATGTACTCAATCGGAGCTGATTTTCCAGAAGCTGTACACTGACAGCTGGATGAGCTACTTGGCTTCTCAAGATTAGATCATCCAGGGCTTTGATATCCTGCACCTTAGCTTCTTCCTCCTGGAATCTCTTCTGCAATAGCTCCACAAAGGCATCATGATCCGGGAAAGCTTCAAGCCTCTCTTCCACTTCTATCTGGCACCGGTTATATGTAATGAGAAGTCTTCTGAAAAACTCGGTGCATAATCCCTTTGTCTTCTTTATTGCCTTCTTGAAGTCTTCAGCGGTGTTAATAGCAAACTCCACTAGGTTATAGTCCCGTTTGAGGGCCTACTAGTCTTTTTCCGGTAGATCCGCTGGGGTTTCTTCGTTGTTCTCCAACCTTGCCATTCTTGCAGTTAGGACCTCTAGGACGTCCTAGGATCGGTCCACAAAGTAGGATGCAGTTTCTAGGATCTCCTCCAACCGGTCATTGATTTGCAGCACTCTACATCTTTCTTCTTCAACAGCAGTCTGTAGCTGCAGCATCTTGGTTTTCTGGGTCAATACATGCTCCTTGAAAGGCTGGATATTAACCTGCTGTTCTCTTGCCACTTCCAAAGCAGTGGTCAAAGAAGAAATCTTCTCCTGATGTTCCTTTCTCAGTTCTTGCGTGTGCAGATCATTTGCCTGCAGGAGGATCTTCAGCTGCTCTTCTAGCTCCTCCACCTTTGCAAGTAGCTGTCCCTTCTCACTCTTTAGATCTTGGCATTCCTTCTGCACTTTCTCTAGGGCCTCCTGTGCTATTTCCTTGACTTGCATTTCTACTTGGAGGGCCTGTACTTCAACTTTTGAGGACTTCATTTCCCGCTGCACATCTTCATATTTCCTTTTGAGCCTGTTGCTCTCTTCCCTCTCGTGCCTCAATGTATCTTTCAATTGAGCAGAATATTTCTTTGATTGCTCCAAGTCAATCATGATTTTTCTTACATTATCTTCTGAATCTTGGATGAATGCAGACCTGACTCTTAGAGTAAATCTCGTATCCTGGTCTGTTCCTAACATAACGGCCGTATCTGTTATCATTTTACCAGGTAGACCTTCTTCCTCAACTTTCCTCTCTGTCCTCTTTATTATTCTTTTTGTTTCCCGATCATAATATACAGTGTTGAAATCAGGGATTTCCTTTCCCTTTTCCTACCCAAAAGGGACCAGCTTGAGTGTGGGGACCATGGGTATGCTGGTAGCAGGTATTTGAGAGGTCTGAACCTCGGGATTTTCCACCTCTTGGGTCTACCCTGCTGCTGTTTCAGAAGCTGACTGCTGGGTTGAATTTATTCTTTCAGCTTCTTGCTTTTGGACCTCCTCATTGAGCTTTCTCTTTGCTTCTTCTGCTTCTTTGGCTACTTCCTTTGCTTTCTCAGCTGCTTCCTGAGCAGCTCTTCTTTCTCCTTCTGTATGCAGCCTTTCTGCAGCTTCTTTCGCTAACCTCTGGGCTTCTTCATTTCTCCTTTTGGCTTCTTCCTCAGCCTTAGCCTGTTCATCCCCTTTCCCACCTATGGTAGTGATTTTCTTCTTGAATCTTCTCTTCAATGCTGTCATGTTCAGGGCATTCCGGAAGACAGATTCTTCCCTATCGAAATGGTGGGTATACTCAAAATGCACCTTATGCTCTTTACAGTGCTCAGCTACTTTCCCGTGAGTATCATTTCTCTGGAAAGGGATCTCGCCAAAATGGAACTTCTCCAACTCCTCTATGAATTCAACAGCTTGTTTCACCTTGGTGAATTTGTAGCTTCCTAGCTTGAATGGCAAAGGAGGGTAGGCAGTCTTCTTATGTTCGAACAGAAAACTGCCTATTCCATCTATGAACACTTGTCTAACTTCCTCCTTGTGGACTATGTAATCTGTTGGATATTTGGGCAGCAGTGAAGGTGTTCTTGATCCTCCAAACATCCGGAAGTACATGCCATTTTCAGTTAAGTAATAATCCGTGTATTCTTCTGTTACTTTCATGGATTCTTCCAACATACAGTCACACTCCTTTCGGAAAATGAGTGTGTACAGTGGCATAATGAAGTGCTCACAGACCTCTCTGTAATGGCTATGGTACTGGTGAGCCCACAATGGTCTATAAGTGGCATAAACAGGCGTTCTTTCCGTGTCCCAGATGCACCTGAGACCGGGGAAAGGCTGGTTGCACAATATGCAGTGTATCAATATTGAACTCATATAGAATTCCGATCTTTTTCGGGACTCTCCCTCCAAGGCTGAGGTCAAGCAAGAAGAAAGACTGTTGGATACCATGCTGGCCCAATTGAAAATTGTCCCTTGGGTGGCCACATGGAAAATGATGGGTATCCACTCTAGCTTGAAGAGTCTACCATGAGCTCTCCCAAAGACCCTATTAAGCATCAGAGCTATAAATCTGTAGGGAGCCCTCAAGCTCGCTGTATCATACTCACTTGTCGGCCTGTACCGGTAATGCTTTCCCTGCAACAGCATTCTCTTAAGAGTTTCCACCAGGTCCATTCTGATGCTGTTCAGCCAATCATTAGATAAGAAAACTTGGGGTTCTTGTAGGTGATAAGCCAATGCTACATATCCAGGGATAAATGCAGCATAGCCCTATCCTTCAACATTTCCGATAATCATTGTAGTTATATCTATTCAGGGTAGAATCCATCCAATTAATTCAGAGCACGGGAACAACTCTGGTCGAGTGGCAACCTTCATGAGAGAAGATTTCTCTATGTTAGCATAGATGGATTCTTCTTTGAGGCCCATGTCGGGAACCTCCCTCCGGGAAATCAATCTATACATTTCACCCCATTTGTACTCGGGTTCAACACCAGAAACACATTGAGTGTCTTCATATATGTATTCGGTCTTCGTGACGACCTCTACTTCTGGCTCTTCTTCGACCACAGGGGCCTTCTTCTTCTGCCTCTTAGACATGGTGGATTCGAATTCTTCCTACCATATATAACATTGTAACATTGAGACATTCAAGGTGCAGACATTTATATGACAGTGTGCAGCATTTTACTTCTCCAATGTGTATTATGATATCAATTTGTTAGAGAGATAGATGTATGCAAGGATAGCCTAAAATGGCCTAACTAATCTGAACTGTTACAACCAAAGTGCAGGATTTAATGACCTTGTCTATATCTAGCATGATGCAAACATGTCACATATAGTTAAAAAAATAGCAATCTACTACTGCTGCATGATATTGAACAATTATATCATCCACATTAAAGATAACAAGGAAATCTACATCAATAGGCCACCTATTTCTTCTTTCTATGCATGCCATGGTCCTTTCGCTGCGCGGGAAAGACAAGGGACAAAACCCAGGTGATTTTTAACAACGGCACCTTACATCGGACTGCACGCTCAATCTAATGGTCAACGGACTAAATGCGAGGATACATCACTCTTCCCCCCACTGGCTCGGGTTCAAAACACAAACAACAGTTCGCGGCATGGCACAGTGAACCGCTCGCTATTCAAAAGTGCGAGCTTATATGGCGCGTTCAATTAAAAAAAACAAACCCCTGTGCATACTACGGCAGATAACTACGTGTCATGATAAACCTCCTCCCCCGACCTGGGTTCGAAGCCGAGCACTAAAAAGGTCTGTGCAGGACCACATAGGTAAAATGGCTGGGGTTCAAAGATGCGCATGATATGAAAACCTCAACACAAAGGGGAAACCAACCAATGCTTACAGAAACCACATAACCTCCCCTTGCAGACCCATCATCACACACAGGGAAGCTTGATGCAGGCGGCGTAATAGCCGCCTGCACCAAACCCCCACCCACTATGCGCAAAGGTGCACACCAATGACCGCGGGCAGAAAAAATACTCCGTGGGTCAAAACGCCCATGCTAACAGTCGAGATTAAAAACCCCCCCACCTATATAGGCACGAAAAAATAACAGAACAGGAACACAGCCGGGGAAAACAAACTACCGCAATTAAAACTGACCGCATAAAACCTTATCAAATGTCTCAACGGAACGGGAGAAGGTGAGTAAAACCTACCTGGCACGGACATATCTGACGTGGAGATGCTTGGCAGGCTTCGCGGTGGAGACACCTGTACTGAATGTACTGCAAGGAGGGACCGGGAGAGCGCGACAGCATGACAACGACGGGCACGACAGTTAGAAAAAATAACAATAGAATAATAACCTACCTCCCCGTATATATAGAAATGGTCCACACGCGTGACACGTAACTTATCAGACGGGAGCCTATTCTAGATCGGAAGGTGAAATCCTTCTGCAAAGGCGGAAGGCCATAACCTAATCCGTCCGCAGTGATAGGCAAGGCAGGAAAAAAAACTAACGATCAGACGTCGGAGGTAAAACCAATCGGAAGGTGACAGCGCAAACTCTTTTGCAACGGTGGAGAGTCATAACAAAAATCCATCCGTGAAGCTCGAATCGGAAACAAAACGACTTTACGTCGGAGCTTTAAAGCGTACCCCTGCCCGCAACGGCGGGTCCTAAGTCGGAATCGGAAAACTTTTAGATTGGAGAGGTCAGAGTTTTAGCAGCCGCAACGGCGGAGAAAAAAAAGGTAAAAATTTCCAATGCCACAGCCACCGAAGTAAAATAACGAAACCGGGAAAGATATCGAAGTCGAAACGAAAATCCATCCGCAATGGCGGAAGAAAAAAATGGTAAAAGGCTCCGATACAAAGCCAAAACACATGAATCGGAAAGAAAGTGAAAACCCATCCGTAACGGCGGAAAAGAAGTTACAATTGCCCCGATGCAGAACCAAACATGGCAGCTGACAGATCGGAAGGAAAGTCAAAGGCCAAAACCAAAGATCCGTCCGCAACGGCGGAAGACCAAACGAAAGATCCGTCTGCAACAGCGGAAGACCAAACGAAAGATCCATCCGCAACGGCGGAGAATCAAAACAAAACATCCTCCGATTCCAGCATGTTTTCAAATGCGCTTAAGGGCGGCGATAGAACTTGATCAAAAGTGGATTACTTAAGGCATCAGAGGGGGAATCAAAACAATGGGTAGCTCAATCCAAGCATGAGCAAATCCTTTCTGAAAGTTCTTAGACCAATTTCAAGAAGAAAATCCAATTGATTCAAGCAAAGGAGGGTCCAAATTTTTTTAGAATTTTGGGAAATTGTTGCAGCTGCAACAGACTCATAAGACTATGTTTATTGTTTTCAATAACATGTCCTTTTTACGACAATACTTTGATGCGTTGTAAAGTAAAATAGTCACTACTTATCATCAGAGAAAATTTGGGGTCTAAAATGGGCCTTATAAGAAAACGAGCCAACAATAAATTCTTGTGAGTTGGAATCCAAGAACCAATAGAATTTCAATAAAATGAGTCAACCATAATGGTTGACTTGACATATTTGTCATTAAAAAAACTACTTTTTTTGTTCGTATTTTCAACATATCTCCCTGTGTTTTTGCTCAAATTTCAAGCGAGAGGGCTTGTTGGATGCGAACTTAATTTTGCATCCAATGAGTACCCACACTGCATACTTTTCATGGACCCCTCTACCCCAAAAACAAAAAATACCGGAAAAAATGTGATGATGATAACATCATCACGTTTTTTTCAGGTATTTCTTGTTTTTGGGGTAGCAGGGGTCCATGAAAAGTATGCAGTGTGGGTACTCATTCGATGCAGAATTAAATTCCGCATCCAACGAGCCCTCCCGCTCAAAATTTGAGTAAAATACAGGGATATATGTTGAAAATATGAACAAAAGAGTAGTTTTTTTTCTTTCTTCCTCCAAAATTAATAAATATTATTTTATTATTTTAACTATTATTTTATTATTTTCCTTAGGAGGCCCAATTTAGACCTCAAATTTCCTCTAATGTTGTCGCTAAAACTTCTTTTATTTTTTGTCAATTAAATTCGTCATAAAATTTGATTTTGTTCTTCAGCCCTTGACCCTACCTTTCAGCTAGGAAGAGGATGGCCTCAGCTCTTACTTATCCGCTATGTCTAATGTAAAACCCTCGTTTTCCTTGTGCAGGTAAAAGTGACCAATTTTTTAACTTCCTAGCTAAGGAGGCAAGTCCTAAGCTAGGGTGCACCCTTCATCCTAAGCAAAAAGTGGGACACCAAGGGGTTGTAATTATACATATCATCAAACCATATAATATCCAAGTCATAAATTGAAACTTCATACAAATTCCACCGAGCCATATTATATGTTATTCCATGAACCATATTTCGTAACAAACCGTTTATCAAATTTCCATCAGGTGGAACTGTACAAAAGTGCATAAAACTCTAAAATGCAATGAAGGTTGACTATTCAAAAATGAATGAAAGTTGAAATGATGTGTAAAGGTTGTGAATTAAATGGTTTCACATGCAGGTCATGTGGAGGACTTAATTGCACCAGCTAGTGGCAATTTGACATAGTGCGAAACCTTAGGGGTTTATGGCATCTCAAGAGTAGTGTAAGCTTGTCCTTGAAGCTTTATCTCATGAGGTTTTTGGTTTTTTCTCTATGGGGTTCTGTCAGGATTTTGTCTACACTGCAATTTAGTTTAACTGTGTTATTCAAAGAACCCTGTTGCAGTCCTGAATACCATCTTGGTTTTCTAGTGTTGTTTTTCTTTTCTGAGTTAGTTAGGAGGCCGTAAAGCCATGTATACTCTTTGTAAAGGATATGGTTTATAGGTTTTTATACTGTGTGTCCATTATTCTATTGCTAAGAAAATATTTTGGGCCATTAGGTCATTACTCTATCTCTTTTTTAGATTGAGAAAGGCCTTAAGGCCACTGTAAAAAAGATTCAAGTTTTCTTAATGGATAATACTTATTTTTATAGTAATTGAATTAATCCCTAAGGTTGTTTCGATTTTATTCTGTGCGTTTTTAAGTGCATAAGATAATACCAAACAACTTTTAGCTTGTAACCCGGGCTATGGCCTAATCATTATCTTGATTTGGTATTTTTAATAACACTTTATAAAAGATTGGTCCATAACCCCTTATAATGAAACTTTATTAAATGAAAACCTTAACTGTATTTGATATTTAAACCTAGTTTAATTACTATTTTAATTTTGAAACTTGTTTACCCTAACTGTAAACTATAGTTTAGGTTGTGAGGCCAAAGCTCGGCCGTAGAATGAAATTTTGATTTATCTATCTATATATATATGATATAACATTGTAATTTTTTAAGGGATAGTTATAAGGTTTTGATATTGATTTCAATTCATTTTTTTGATAAAAGTGTATATAAGACCTATTTATATAATTAGTTTGTTAAATAAATCATTGAAGAGAAACTATAAGGTTTTGGAAGAAGTTCCATAGGAAATTTTAAACTAGCTTTATTTAAAAGCATGGTATTTATATGGGATATAACATCATAAACTAACATTACCAATTAATGTTAATATAACTAGTAAACCACAACAGAGAATACATGTTTGACCTATAAACCTGGAATAATAAACATCAAAACTGACTATAACATTACAACTTCCTTTTCCAGAGTAATACAAACATATATCATTTAAACTTTTGTAGATATTGAAAATACTTCAACAAACAAAGATACGGATATATAATTAAAACATAGATAAATATAAAGAGTCAGAACCTGGATAATTTCTAGAAGGGGGACAAACACCCAAAGGATACTGTTCCACCCAACTGTCTTCTGAAGCGGCTAAGATTACTTGCTTAGGACCACCGAGCCTATTCACTAAAGCACTAGGACAAAGATCATTGGATAATAGCACACACAGCAACTTGTTGTAACTTAGCACTCAATAGAAGACTTAACTCAGCAATTCCACTTTAGGTATCCCCTCATCAAATTCCCTGTGTGCTTGACTTTTCAGTTTGCAGCAGTCACAAGTTTCATTCACTTGGAAAATAGAATGTAGTAGTGAGCCTCTTGGTCAATTTGATGGTATTTATAAGATTGCAGCTAGGTCTTTGGGTAAGTTTTAGAATTCAACGAGCCACCTGCTCAGGTCCCACTCTTAGGGAACATGGCCACAATTTTAGGGATTATTCTTCCTCCAACAACTAGAAAGTGAAATGATAGTTCTGCCACTTGTCAAGTAGCCTTCTACAACTGCTCATTCCTCCTAGTGGGTTAGTGAACACTCATTCAAAAGTCTCCTTTAGATAGGTGTCTCTTCTATTTAATTTATTAAAATAAATAATTCTTCAATTATAGATATCCTTGACCAACTTGGTCATAAAAAATTTACAATAAATTTAACATAATTTTTTCTGAAATAAATAAAAATATTTATTTTTTCAATTCTAGATGTGTTACAGTAATAAATCAATCAATTAATGCATGACAAATCACATGAATAAATTAATCAATTAATACATAACAAATCAAATCACATGAGTGAATTAATCAATTAATGCATAACAAATCACTTATAATAGTGTTTTCCATGCATAATATTTTATTGCAAACTACATGTATATTTAATGCATAGTGTTGTATTGCAAAATAAATGTACCTATTTCATTAGAGGTCTTTCAAAACATTTTGTTGTTAAAATTTTTAATCCAAATTTTTAAAATCATATTTTATAATTTATGATACAATTAATTAATTAATTTTTTATTATTAGTTTAAAATTATTTTTTTAAATATATATTTTAAAAATTGTATAATTATTTTTAAGATTTAAATAATAATAAAAAACTTAAAATAAAATGAATTTTCAAAGTTATAAAAATACATTTTAAAAATATATAAATATTAATAAAATTTAAATCTAATTATAGAATATAGATTTGATTTTTATTTCTAACAAAAAAGATGAACATATAATATTAGTAATGAAAAAAATTATGTTGAGATGAAAATGTGTTATTGAAAATCATGTATTATTAAAACAAAATAATGTTTAAAACTTGTTATTGAAATAAAATAATGCTTTTCTAATATGTTTCTCATTACAATATACACTACCAAAGTAGCATTAAAGGCTCCATCATTCTAAAATAGAAAGCTGCTATTAATAATGTCTACTTGGGTATAGCCACCTATAGGGCATAAGATGGTGGTGTTGTTTATATTGTCATAAGGTATACTTTCAACTTAATATTTTTATACTTTTTGTTGTTGTAAATTTCAATAGCAACAAGGAGAGTTTTAGAAGTATTGTTAGTTTAAAGTTTTGAGGTTTAACTTTGTTTTCATTTCTAATTCACAAATATACATAATAACAACATGTAATTTACATGGAGAAATTAATTTCACCAAAAGAATTAATCTTTACTAGTATTATAAGATGAGTTAATTTCTTTATTAACAAGAGTCACGAGGTGGCAATGTTCCCAACCGTGAAAATTATTAATGCCAGAAAACCCATTAAAATAAAAATGGTTTAAAAATAGTGTGTTATTATTTTACTTTATTTTAGTTTGTAAAATATTGTATTACATCAACATATAGAAATGGATGTTACAATCTATTAGACAATACATATTTTAAAATAAATTTATGTAATAATTTAATAATTGTTTTTATGCGAAGAAACAAATATATATATATATATATATATATTAGCGATTTGCAACTTCCAAATTATATGATATTTCTATACTAAATATTATTTACATCATTGTATTTTTAAAAACTTCTCTTAATACAAATTAACAATTATAGATTTCTTCACACCGTAATATAAATGTCGTAAGACATTAGTCAATGATTCTCAACTAACTATGTGATATTTCAATACCCAAGTCTTATTAAAAGAAAAACTTCCAACTTTTTATTATAAAAAAGGATCAACCATATGGAAATCAAAGAAAATTCTGACTAGTATAAAAGAATTTATCGACGTTATAGCCAAAGCTAAAACATGTTCAACTAATTTAACATTAAAAAAAATGAATTTTATCAAATAAGTAAAAGATGTCTAACTAGTTTAACATTTAAAAACATGAATTTTATCAAAACTCCATGCAATAAAATAAAATAAAAAAACAACACAAGAACCCATTCATATAATCTTTGAAAATGATAGAGGGGGAGACTCTTCGATCCTAATCAGATGAACAAGTTATCACAACTAAAATAAACACCTCTTCCAATTTGAGGGTGTAAATTTGGCATAAAAGACAAGGACCATCATATGGCATTTATGGGGGAGCCATATATTTATCTTCTCTGATATCGAAGCTTTCAATTAAAATTTGAAATCACTGATTCAATTGAAATTTGATTCAAATACAAAATTACAATAAGAATATAAAGTGGTTGGTTGGAGGCCTAAGGAGGAACAATACTAAGTAAAAAACCTCACGCATGGCAATCCATTTAGAATTTTTAAAGCATTTGATACATCATTCACATGTTCATATGTTTTTAGGTGCTATATGCATCTCGGGTTGTATATATTTAAGTTCATTATTTTTAGTTTGAGAAAGTTAATAATTGGACAAACTCACTTCATGTTGTGTGAAAACTCTTCTAAAACTTATAAAGAGTTTTTTTCTAAATTCGTAGTTTCACATAATCCACATGAATTCCATTATAAAACTTTATAAATTAATTTATAATTTGAAGATGACCTATAATTTGAAACAAATAAACAATAAATCTATTTATAAGTATAAGTTACCACATCACGAACGAACTTCCCTATGGTTGATTTCATAAAGATATAGGTTCCATTCATTGTGGGGGGGCATTACAGTACTTTATTTGTAAATCCCAAGCTTCCCGAGCATATGAAAATTCCATTTATCTATTCATAAAGATACAGGTTCCATTCATTGTGGGGAAAATTATAGTACTTTATTTGTAAATCCCAAGCTTCTTGAGCATAAGAAAATTCCATTTATCTATTGCTTGCTGAGTATATTATATTTTTTCTGAGTACTATTTATTTGTTCCCTTTTGTAGTGGGAACTATGATAAAGAGTTCAAGATTTACATATCTCAGGAAACGACCAAATTGAATGGAAGAATTCTTCAACCACCAAAGCTGAAGCTTGGGAATGGTGGCCAAGTTAAGGATCTTACTCCATTTCGGCAGGATAGATAATGGAATTTTCTAGAAAGTCATGTGGTTGAAGGAAGAAATATAGAAAGATGTGCATTGATAATATTTGGTGGAAATGCTAAACAATGGTGTAATGTAGGCAAGTTCATCGCGGGTTTGTCTCAAAGGTGTGCTCAACTTGGAATATCCCTGAGTAGATCTACTATTGTGAACTCTCATTTTGAACAAGTGCAAATGCTAGAAAATGAAAATCTTCTAGAAGCAAAGCTGAGAAAAATATATGATAGTGCATCTAGGAATCTGGGTTTATTAGTATGTGTCATGGAAATAAAGCATATAGGATATGCATATTTGAAGAGAATCTGTGAGACTAGTATAGGATTTGTGACACAATGCTGTCTCTACTCATTTTTACAGTCTTTCTTCATAATATCTTGCTAACTTGGCCTTGAAGATCAATGCCAAGGTAAGTGGCAGTACCGTGGCACTCTACAATCCACTTTCCAGGAAGCTTCCTCGGTTGTTCAGTGAGCCTGCCATATTTTTGTTGCAGATGTCACTCATCCACACCCTATGGACGAGTGTGCCCTTGGGAAGATCTATTTGAGCATAAGAATGAGCCTCAATTAAACTCTTCGTCAACTGCAGATTAGTAGTATATATCCATACTTACTGTGAAAAAAATATATCTATACATTGCTTGGCATTGTCATAGCTTACCCATTTTAAAAAGTATTGAGAGAAAAAAAATGTAAATTAAGGTATGCAATTCCGACATTGAAAGGAGTGCAACTGCCTCAGTTATTTAAAAACTTGGGAAGGCCCATAAATTTAGTTGCATAGAAGGTTTTGTAACTTAAAACTAGATGTTATTGCTTGAAATGAATGAAAAAGGCGTGAAAAACAAAATGGAAGATGTGGGGGTAGGTGCATATAGATGACACGTTTCGAACCTAGATACTCTACTGAGCCCAGGTACCTAGTGCTCCACAAATTATCCTTGGTGTCACAAAGGTGGTAGGAAACGTGTCAATCCATTTCATTCCTTTTATTTTCATGCCTTTAGACACCTCTGATACATTCGCCAGTTTGCTCCGAATTCAACTGCAAATTTTGTTGAGAGGAAAGCAAGAAAGGAAGAAAGATTTGGGAGTATTCTACTTCAATAGGGCATTCAACAGATCCCATGGTAGTAGGAAGAGTGATGGGGGATGTTATTGATATGTTCGTTCCTTCTATGGACATGGTCGTTTACTATGGATCCAAGCAGGTCATTAATGGTTGCGAAATCCAGCGCTCTACAACTATGGACTGCCCAAATGTGCAAACAGCAGGCCAACGCTTAGAATATAGTCTCTATACTCTGGTACCCATTTTTCGTTACCTTTGTCATCTTTCAAACATGGGTTTTCTTCTTTGAATGCATGCATTTACATTGATCAGGTAATGGCAAACCTAGATGCTCCTAGCTCTAGTGAACCGAACATGCAGGAATGGGTTCACTAGTATAATTCTTTTGTTCCCTTCTCCTCTCTTCAATTTATACACACAATACACAAAAATAGATCCTGTAATGAGAAATATTGTAAGGTAGAGATCCTGTAATGATAAATATTGTAAGGTAGAGATCCTAGGGTTCATATATATCTCCAGTTTCAGTTTTCTTGAATTCAAGAAATGATTACACAGTGGGAAACCTAGGTGAAACAAAACATAGCTTAGGATTTAGTGCTACTACAAAGTTTTCAACAGCAGGAAAGTTCTTAGAACTCTGTCCATTAATCCCAAAACCGTTGACAGATGCAAAATTTTTGAAAACAAAGCCTACAAAACTTATTTGCTTAGTTGTTGTGGTTATACATCTATCAATAAATAACTCTAAGCATCTTATTGTAAAATTAGAACTTAATACCAAATATTAGAACTCATTGCCTTTATGGAAAAAAAATGTGAATTGTAGTCTAAACTATCTATGACAATGGAATCAACATCCTTCACATTAGTGCTGCAACAAGCAAGGATGGTCCTTTTTCAACAACCTAGAAGATGAAGATGACGTTAAAAATTTAAATTTCTAGGACCGTGATTTTTAGTGTTACTGTGGAATTGGTAATTCTGTTGAATTAGCAATTCTCTACATGATGCTACTTTGGGGAAAATGACCCTGGATTATGCCTGGTTTCTGTCTTTCAACAAAAGATCCCTTTCCTGTACAATGTCAATTATTTAGCTGTTGGGTGGTAACTTTCCTAGGAAAACAATTTAGTTCATGAATTGTATTAAACCCTCTTCATCCCACCCCACCCCATACAAACCCCACCTCAGGTTTTTTTAAGAATCTTCAATGCTCAGAACAAGAAAATTATAAGCTCATTACCAAGGTTGAGAGAGTCGTAAGGTTCATAACTGGTTAAAAGTGTACTTCCAACCAAAAAAATTAAAAACAAGTGCTATATTTTGTTTAACTTAAATAGCATACATACACATTCTTTACATTAAGAGTTCAAAGGTGGTTTCCAACTGAATTGGCATGAAAGAGAGTTTTAACTGAGTTAAAATAGATTATTTGCCTTATAATTGCAGTAAACAAGGACTGAATTGCCCATTATTCTTCTATATTTCATGCGTCCACTTACAATTTCTCTATTTCTATGGATGATGCAAGGCCAAACTGGACGTCGGTCAAAGTTTCCTACAGGTTGTGTGAACCATGCAGCTTCTTACAATGTTCTAGTAAACGAAGTGACGGACTACTTCACTCACTGGCCTTCCCTCCCTCTTCTTAGTCTGCAGGTAAAGAGTAAGTAAGCAACTGGTCTTTGTCGTCTTTCCAAGTCTGTAGTTGAAAAGCAAGCAACCAAACAATGAAGCCAGCCGAACAGAAGAAGAAAATGAAGATTGTGTGCAAGAAATAGGAGTACTGCTAATAATAAGTACTTCATCGTTGTGGCACTCCCTTGTATATAGAATCAGGCATATAATGGCCCGCTATTGTTTTTCAATGGCTACGTGGAAATTGACATGGGCGTGAATTGAAGTGTGTCATGGGTGGCGTTGCTTGGGCAGGGTAGGGAGGATGGTTTGTGCAATCGGTATAATTCTCCAAGGTCGTATGGAGAGCTAGTTGTTATCCTAACCACCACGTCTCCTGCACAAGGATCGATATTCTAAATTAGAAATAGAAATATATTACTTTCCCCATTACGCTGCACATTTCCATACATTAAGGTCTGTAATGAATATTGATCTGTGCATCCAGCCGATGGGTCCATCCAATGGACACATATACACTTTTATTAAAAATTGCTTTCGTCGCTTCATCCGCCAATGCATGAGGCTTGTCCTCCCAACCTGACGTAATCCACCCATTGACCAATCAAATAATTTAAAAATTAATGAATTAAACTTATTTTTTACTTCTACAAAGTTAAACATTATATTTTTTCAAACATTTGTGTTGGGTACTACCAAACTAATCCACCCAACCCAAATATATATGTCCCCCTATCAGGGACATAATAAATTTGCATAATATTACCAAAAGAATTAATCTTTACTAGTATTACAAGATGAGTTAATTTCTTTATTAATAAATTTGCATTGATGTGCATGCACTACAATGAAAAAACTTTTAAACTAATCCATACTTTTTAATGGATATGTTTCATAATAAAATTAAAAGATATCTACATATTCTTAAAGTTTACTTGTTTATATATATATTGTCACAAGCCTATAAATTCGAAAATAAAATTACACACACACACATATATATACATACTCTTTTACCGAGTGAATAATGTAGCATGAAAATATTGATCGCAACATGAACACATCATCTTTTATTTGTATAGTAACTTATATAGGTTTCCTTACTGAATTTGATAGGTTATAATTTATGCAAATGTTTGCATATGGTTATTGACTTTCTTTCGTCACACCTAAAGGTGAAATTATTGACACTTTTTATATTTATCTTACTATATGGTTTTCTAAGGGTTGTGTATCCCTAAGGTTGGTCTCTTTTCTAGCCACCACGCCCTAACTCTACGATGCTAATAACCTAGTTTTATGAAGATGAGAGTTGGGGGACTATGGTGTTAAACTCCATTGTCCTTATCCCATTTACCATGGCATGCAAAATATTGATATGTTAAAACAAGTTGTGGACCATAACCTATGTATAAACCAATGTAAAGAATATGTAAAGGGGTTTAATGAGTTTGATTTAAATGTTAATAAAAGGAAACTATGGTGCTCATACCATATTTGTGTTTTACACCATAACATACACAACTTTGGGGTTTAATGAACATAAGGTTTTGGACATGCAAATTAATAGAGGTACAAGGGTTATGATATGATGGTACTTAAAGTTGACCTTGGTATTAAACATTATTCCTTGTTGTGAGTTAACATCTTATCCAGGTAGTTAATGGCATGCTTGAGATTAAATCTCGAACCTCCATCTGTCTTATAAACTGGAAAGGGTTTTCGAGAGGGTTTTAATGTGGTTTTTCTTGTCCGTAAATTTCCTTCCGTTGTTGTTTTTATCTTGCAATGATTTTGGAAGGAAGCTCTGCCTTTCATGGTTATGCTGTGTAGTTTATTTTGTTAAAAATATTTCCCAATTGTTAATGGTGTTTGTTTGTTCCCTTCCAAGGTAGGTTGGAGGACTTACTATGTGTTGATGGTTGCCAAAATTCTAGGCCTTATTAGTTTACTGTGACTCAAACTTGGACCAATGTTTAATGGCCATTCAAATGCCTTTAACTAGGTAAGCCAAGCAGGCTCAGCTGATTTGTAATAGTTTTATAATATTCTCTAATTACGGGTTGTGTGATTAGAATCCTTTCCATTTTATTTATTTGGTTGAATTAAGCATTTTCTCTACGATTTTGTTATGTTAACTAGCTATATAGGAAACCTCTAACTTATAAGAAAATGGTTAGTCGAAAATAGATATACATTTAAAATGTTGAAACAATACATCTTCAACATGAATTAAAACATTTATCCAGATATATGATAACTCTTCATTTAGAAATCCTACTCATGCTAGCATTACAAACCTTACTACACAAATCTATGATTCGGGTATGGATGCCCAAACAGAGGTTTGTTATAAAATATGAAGGTCAAGAATCTACGTATGCTACTTAAATTGGTTTATTCCATATGATAACATACAATAGAAAATATAATAAGAACATATACATAATACCATTACTGTAGAAATAGTAAATATGATTAATAATTAATTTTAAACAAGTCTAGCATAGATAAGAAGGAGAATAGGGAACCTGACACCACTATCGGGAAAATAGAATTGAAATAGTCTTTCTTCCAAACCAACTCCTAGACCAACCACAAAGAAACCAAGTCTCACTTTTTCCAGAACCCCTGAGCCTATTTGTTGAACCACAAGGGAAAAATCAACTCAATGCGCCATCTCTTGCATTAATAGATAAGTTCCATAGCCACTGCTAGCCTCCTGCTTGCTAAATGGACATACTATTATATAGTATTTTTCCTAGGACTTGGTCATTTATGAGCCTCCTGCTCTTTAGCACTCCATAAGGAGTTGTGACCTGATTTTTGGGAGGATGCATCTTACATCGTGAGTTCTCACTCAACAGCTTTTGCTACTTTTCTTTTTCCCTTGTGGGTTAAAAAACACTCATTCAATAGCTATTTCAGTTCTGATTCCTTCTAGTATTTTCAAATAATAAATAAGAATAATCCATTACATCTATTTTTGACTTTCTTGTCAAAAATATTAAAAAATAAAATATTCAAAAAGAATAATAACAATTTATTCTAATTTAGTGTATTACATACACCTCCCACTAGAGGACAACACTATCCTTGGTGTTATTATTTTTCTATCTTTATTATTCCATTATTTCATCTTGAAATAGGATCGGATATGCCTCCCACATATCACTTTCCAATTCCCAAGTGGATTCTTCCGAACTAAGGTGCTTCTATTTCACCTTAACTTGTCTTATGGTATGGTTCAGGAGTAAAACTTCTCTCCTGTGGAGAATATTCTCTGGTCCCACTTGGAACTCTCCTTCGAGTTCCACTTGTATAACATTCCAATCAATTGCATGAGTGGCATCATGAACATACTTCTTCAAAATGGAAACATGAAAAACATTATGTACTTTAATAGTAGGTGGTAAGGCTAACTGGTATGCTATCGTCCCTACTTTTGCCAAAAATTCAAATGGCCCGCAATACCTAGGTGCCAATTTTGAATATCTTTCTAGTATTAGGGAGATTTTCTTGGGTTTTACCTTTATATATACATGCTCGCCTACCTGGAACTCTCGATGAGTTCTTTTCAATTCGACATAACTCTTTTTCATGTCTCAGGAAGCCTTCAAATTTTGTTGTACCTTTTTCACTATTAGTTCCATATCTTTTAAAAATTCAGGTCCTAACATTAACCTTTTGATGGGACTTCTCCAAGAAATTGGAGTGTTACATCTCTGTCCATTCACAATTTCAAAGGGACTCATTCCAGCTGATACTTGAAAATTATTATTGTAAGAAAATTCTACTAAGTGCAAGTAATATTCCCACTTACCCGATTTGTCCATTACATACATCTAAGCATGTCTTCCAGAATCTAGTTTAGTCTTTCAGTTTTTCCATCCGTTTGCAGATGATACAAAATGTTGAAATTTTATTGTGTGCATAGTCCTTTAAACAAGGCCTTACATCTCTATCTGAGATTATTACCTTAAGTACACCGTGTAACCTAAAAATTTCTTTCATAAATATATCATCATTGGTAACATCCTTATAAGTATATTTTATCGGAATAAAGTGAGATGCTTTACTTAATTTTTCTACTACGACCATGATTGAGTCGTGTTGTTTAAAATTTTTAGGTAGGCCTGTTATGAAATCAATGTTGATTATTTCTGATTTCTATTCCGGAATGGGTAGTGGTTCGAGTAAACTTGCTAGATGTTGGTGTTCTTCTTTTACCTATTAACATGCAATGCAGCGTGCTAAACATTCTATTGTCTCTTTTTTCATGTTAGACCAAAAAAGAGTCCTTTCTTATCATAGTGATCATTTTTTGGTATCCAGGGTGTCATGAATATGGTCATTTATGTAACTCATCCATAAAAATTAATTTAATATCTCTTGAATTTGGTATGTATAATATATTTTTATGTAATATTTACCCTCTTCCATTCAGACTAAAACATATTTTTATCCGTTTTTTTTCTTTTTCTGCATTTTTTTTAGGTTTTGATATTCTTTATCAAAATTTTATGCATTTAAGATTTGATTTTCTAAATATGATTCATATCGACTGCTTGCAAATATTAATTTTGTGTGAAGACTTAAAGCATCTGCAAACTTATTCTCTTTCCCCTTTATATGTTTTATTTTGAAGTCATATTCACTTAAAAAGGACAACCACCTAACTTGTCTAGCATTAAGGTTTTGTTGATCAAACAACGATAAAAAAAAGTATTTTAAACTTATGTTATATGACATCAGCAAAAATTTTCTTCCAATGAGTTAGTGTCGCCACATATTTAGTGCATGTATAATTGCAACAAGTTCTAAGTCGTGTGTAGCGTAGTTCTTATCATGCTCTTTTAAATTTCTTAGACCTATACGCCACGGCGTATTTTTCTTGAATTAGCACCCCACCTAATCCTTCATTACATGTGTCGGTGCATACGACAAAATCCTTAAAAGGATCAACAACTTTTAAGATAGGGGCAGTGGTTAACATGTGTTTTAGTTTATTAAAACTTTCACTAAACTTTTCGCTCCAATAAAATTTCTTACCTATATTCTGTAGTGAAGTTATGGGGTAGGCTATCTTAGAAACTATTTCAATAAATTTTTCGTAATAAATAGTAATCCCCACGAACGACCTTATGTACGTTACATTCTTTGGAACTAACCATTCAGTGATAGACTAAATTTTCTCAGGGTTGACTGATATTCCATCTTTAGACACTACGTGTCCTAGATATTTCATTATGTCTTTAAAGAAGTCACACTTGCTAAACTTAGAAAATAGTTTTTGTTCTCTTAACACTTGTAAAATTATCCTTAGGTGTTCTTCATTTTCCTATTTATTCTTTGAGTAAATCAATATGTCATCGATGAAAATGACTAAGAATTTATCTAAGTCATTAAAAATACTATTCATTAAGCACATAAAAGTTGCAGGTCTGTTTGTTAAACCCAATGGCATTATGCAAAACTAGTAATGACCATATCAAGTTCTAAAAGAATTTTTAAAGATGTCTTCATCCTTGATTCGTACATGATGGTATATGGATCTTAAATATATTTTAGATAGGATTGTTTCCCTAAGGAACTGAATGAATATATCATCTATCCGAGGTAAAGGATATCAATTTTTAATAGTAATCTTGTTTAATTGTCGATAATCTATGCATTAAAGTGCCATGTTTCTTCTTTACGAATAAGATCGGTGCTCCCCAAGGAAAAAAACTAGGTCTAATGTACTTTTTATCAATCAGTTCTTTCAATTGTGATTTAAATTCCATGATTTCTATTATATTCATTCGATAAGGAGATTTCAATGCTGGTACCTCTCTCGGTATCAAATCAATTGTAAAGTCTATGTCCCTTTTCAAAGGTAGTCTGGGGACTTCTTACATAAAGATATCTTTAAAATCTTTTAAGATCTGTATACCCTGTATTTTAAGTATCTTATCATTATCCTGGTAATCCATTACGTATACTACAAAAACTTTACATCCCTTACGTACAAATATTTTCATCTGCAAAGAAGAGATTTATATGATGGTAACCTTTCTGGGAATTCTTCTTACTTTAATTTCATTTCCATTATCAATATCCATGCGTGTAAAAATTTTATCGTAACAATTTAACATAACCCTATGATTTTCTAACCATTCCATTCCAATCAACAAATCATAAGAACCTATTGGTAAGATATTTAGATCAACATATGTATTCAAACCATTCACCATAATTTCACAATTTTTCACATAACTAGAGACCTTCCGTTTGGTACCTATGGCTAGTTGTACCAGCCAATATTTTTCAATTTTTTCTTGTGATAATTTACACAATTCAACAATCCTAGGTGATACATAACTCAAACTTGCACCTGAATCAATTAGTATAGAAATGGGTTGACTTTTTATCATACCTTCGATTTCAACCATTCAAGTTTAATGGTTTGCTTGTTGATTCTCCAATGCAGCACTGATTCTAGGAATGCTTCTTGCTATATTCCCTAATTTAACAGCTTCTTGAATTGAGTGAACATTATTAAAAAATTTCTTTATTATGGGACATTATTTAAAATAATCTGGCTCACCACATTCCCAGCATTTTAATGGTTCCCTTCGTGCAGTTTTTTTATTAAAGTTAGTGGGGGGTTCTCTTTTTTTAGCTGCAGGGTTTTGTGGTTTAAAAAATTTATAATTATTTCCTTAATACCCTTTGTAGTTATTCCCATTATATTTTTAAAACCTAGTATTCTTCTTTCTTTGATCAAAGTTGTCACGTCTTTTTGTTTTCCAGTAGGTATATTTTCTCTTTTATTCTTATTCTGATCATAACAAAAGTTCCCTTTTCTCATTGCATCTTCCACCATTTTTTGGATTGGCGTACTCAATCCTCTGATTAAACATAAGATTCAAGCAATTGATAAAGCACTGTATTTTTGTTTTCTCATCTAATATATAAGGCACATAATGAAGTAAACTTAGGAATTTACTAAATATCACTTTCATGGTCATAGTACCTAAACTTAACTCATAAAATTCCTTAGTTTTTTCTTCGTAATACTATTTTGAATATACTTTCATTTAAAGTGCTTCTTGAAAGTTTTCCAAGTTACGTAACGTTCTTTTATACCTTTTACTTTTTTTATGTCTTTCCACCAAATATTTGCTTTTCTGGTTAAGTTATAGATGGCCATTTTAGTCTTTAATTCATCAGAACAGTTATAGATCCAGAAATATTTCTTCAATATAGATAACCAAGCTTTTTCTTCTTCTCCTTTCTCGATCTCTCCTTTAAACATAGGAGGTTCGATCTTTTTAAATTCTCCAAAAATTTCCTCATAAGGTTTGTATTTATTTTTCTTTTGATTACTGTCACTACTTTCGCTAGAATCCTGATGTTTTTCTGTATCTGCTTGGATGACTCCTCACTAGAATATTCAGCCTCATGTTTGGAAAATTCCAGTTTCCTTCCCTTACATTTGTAAGGTGTAGTTTTTTATATATTAGGTTCAAGTTATTTTTGTTTCTCTTTTTCATTACTGTGTAGTTTAGATAGAAGAATATTATTTAAATCGTCTTGTGCTTTCAAAATATGTTTGTTATCTTCTTTTAACTCTTTTTAACTATGCTCTTAATTATTTAATAGTTTGTTGTAACTCATATGGGTTGTCGTTTCGAATCTCATTAAGATTTACCCAAATTTCACCCTCCCTTGGATTACCATCTTCATTGTTCACAAGATTTCTAGGACGAGATTCTTCTTCCGCAAACATTCATACATATGCCATAATTTCCTACAAAAACAAAGTTATTCTTCTCTTCTTGTTCACACGAGAATCAAACCACAATAGGATAAAATTAGGTTTTTAGTTTTTTTATCAGTTTCAGTGTTGGGCTTGTTTAGGACAAGCGTTGTAACCATGCTTTGATACCATTATCACAAGCCTATAAATTCCAAAAAAAAAAAATCAATATATATATATATATATATTTTTGATGAAAAAAAGCTTGAATTTTTATTGATCAGTAAAGAGTCATTTACAAAGAGTATGTCCCGCACACTATTGTCCTAATAAGTTGTTCAATAAGGATTCACAATATTCCAAAAAAGAAACATAGATTAGCTAAAATAATCCTCTATTTTGGAAAAATTACATAGAAACTGTATTTTCAAAAAGACTACGGTTTTGTGGCAGAGTTTGAAATTCCTGTTGTTTCCAAAAGCAAAAACACGGGGTCAGAAAACACAGCATCAGAGCTATAGCATCAAACCTATAGCATCAGGATCTTATCAGAAGATGACTAAGAGTAGATATCATATCTTGTGCCTATCTACTTATGAATCAATTACCAAAGGTTGCATGTCAATAAAAGGCTCATGATAGAACTCATATACCTATGCATCCTTTGTTTCCAAAAAATTCTAGAATCTGTGCTCCATCGTTAGCCTATTTTTGGATAGGTGATCAGCATCGGTGTTGCTTTCCCTCTAAACATGACGACATGTGATGTGGTCAAAGTTTTTCATGAGTCTGATAACTTCTTCAAAGAGTGTAATGAGAGAAATGTTTCTGCATCTTTGGACTTTGTTTACCCAATTTATAATCACTAGAGAATCCCCAAAAATATGGATCCTTCTACAATCTTTGTCTAGGGCATAACAAAGGAGGAGTTTTAGAGCCATAAGATCAGCGAAATTGTTTTTTCCAGCCCCTAGTCCCATTTGGATCTGAAAGTGATGGTTCTGGTTGAGTAAGAAAATAGCACGACCCCCACATTTGTTGTCTTTTGATGCCCCATCAAAAAATTCCCATGGCATAGACTTGTCAACCAGTTCTTCTGTGATGATCCTTGGTGCCGGTGCATCTTTTGTTTGGGGAAAAAAAGAAAGTATGTCGAGGCCCTGTTTTCCAATGGCTTCAGAAGAAGAAGCTTTTTCCTGAAAGGTGGCAGCATTTTGAGCTAGCCAAATTCCCCATATATTGAGTAGAGGAAGATATTTTATGTGTGCTAGAGGCGGAGAGGAGATCGAAGTTTTCCACACATATTCAAGAGAAGGACCACTTCAGTCAAATGTGATATTTAACACAGATCGAGAGTGTGACCATACCTGTGATGTAAAAGAACATGTGAGGAAAAGGTGGTTTACACTTTCTTCATTGTCTTTTCCCAAAGTGCACCAGCCCGGACCTTCCAAGGATTTTTTTTCAATCTATCCCAAGTTGGGATTCTGTTAGCCAGTGTGCATCACATGAAAAATTTCTCCTTCAAAGGGAATTTAATTTTCCAGATCCTAGGATGCCACCATTTAGGATCAGCTTGGAAAGAAGTGACACATAATTGCCGATGACCATTTTTTGGGGTGTAACTTCCATGAGCAACATGTTCCTAGACAAGTTCATCTTGTGAATTTGTGAGCCTGAGGTGGGAAACACAGAGAGCAGTGATATATCTATTCCAATCTAAAATCCAATGATTTGGGATCTCAAGCTCCCTTCATCCCAACTAGCCTGGATTCCATAAGTTTGTGGAATCCTGATCAACAATTTGATTTAAATGAAAGAAACCTTTATGATGGAGTAGCTGAACAAGCTGTTGAGGGAGAAGATGGTTTAGCTAGATGCCTATCCATGGGTCTGACCCAATTCGTACTCTCATCCCATTCCCAATTTTACAAGAGAGAACACTATGGATAAGGGGAAAGCTTTGCAGATTGTCTTCCAAATAATTGAACCGTAATGAGGACCAGCAAAAACAAAGTTTTTGATTCAGTACCATATTGATACCGGAGCTATATAGTTGTGAAAAATCAGTTATGTCCATAAGTTGTTTGTTGATATAAGCCTCTAGCCTTCTTTTGCAGCTAAATATTTTGTGAACTGAGTTGATTTTTTGAGTCCCCACCCTCCTAAGGATTTTGGCCTAGCAATTTGATCCCATATTACCCATGGAAGAAATTTTTTATCCTTATTCCCTATCCAAAGGAATTTTGAGTAGATTTTCCAAGATCTCTCCAATATTGACTTTGGAATACAAGATAAATCCATCTTGTATACAGGGACGGCTTTGAGGACAAACTTGACTAAAACTAACCTAAATTCTCTCGAAATCCATCTATTGCACCAAATATTTACTCTGCGATCCAATTTTTCCAGTAGCCAATTCCAGTCTTCTAATAGCAATTTGGCTTTAGCTTGAAACCCATTTACTTGAGAGCTTCATCTATCATAGTAGCAGTGAAAGGAAATATTTCCAAGAGGGTCCTAATGATATCATCTTCCATGTTAAAAGTAACAATAGAATATTTTTTATCATTTAACTTCATCCATGTTGCTTTGCAGAAAAGGAGCAGGATGTTTTAGATATTTTCAGCCTCTTTGAATGATTCATTGTAGAAAATGAGGATGTCATCTACAAACAAAAGATGTCTGATGTTTAGATTTGTGGAAATCCTAATCCCTTAAAAAATGCTTCTTCTTTTTGCATCCAAAATGGCCATCCTTGTCTTAGGACCCTTTCAGAGTGTAAAAAAGGGGAGGTTGAACCATTGATAAGGACAACAAAGGATTCATTGGAGATACATGCAAAAATCCATTTTATGAAAGGATAATTAAATCTCAGATGATTAATTAGGACTAGTCTAAGGTATAACCAATTGGCTCTGTCAAAATCCTTTGAGATGTCAATCTTTAGAATTTCCCTTTTGGACCTCTTGATTTTTACACTATGCATACCTTCATGGGATACTCTGATTGCTTCATGAATTTGTCTATTATCCAGAAAACCAAACTGTTCAGGAGAGATGATTTTTTAGAGAACCTTCTTTAGTCTATACAAAATAACCTTTGCAACCACTTTGTAAGTGATGTTGCAAAGAGATATAGGCCTGAAATATTCCAGACTATCCGAATTATCATTTTTTGGAATAAGGGTTAAGAAGGTTGTGTTTAGTGGGGGATGTAAGTGTCCATTTACTCGGGATTCTTCAACCAGATGAAGGAGTTCAAGACCAATGGTGTCATAAGAGACCAGGAAAAATTCGATAGTCCATCCATCCGGTCCTGAGATTTTTTCCTTCTGAAAGTTGTGCAGGGTTGCTTTTAGTTTCTCTTTCGACACTTCCTCCATTAGATCTGAATTATCCTCTTCATAGATAATTTCAGGGAAGTACTGCTAAACTTGAAGGACCTACACAATTGTATCATGTTGATCTTCCCTGAACAGATTTTTAAAATAAGATTTACCAATCTTAGCCAACACCTAAAAAGTGGAGACCCTGTCATTGTTAGCGTTCCTTAGTTCCCAGATAGTATTTTGTTGTTTTCTTCCTTCTGTAAAATCTTGAAATAATTTTGTGTTATCATCCCCACATGCCATCCAAATTGCTCTGCTTTTTTTCATCCACACCTCCTCCCTCTCATTCAAGATCTTATTTCTGTTGGATTCAAGGGAAATCAATCTTTCATTTTCTCTTTGTGTGAGAAATCCCCCCCTTCAGAATTATGAATATTTTCCAACTCTGCCTCTATTTGAGTGATTGCTTGATCATCCAGAAACCTTTTGTTCTTATCCCATTCCTTCAAAAGGCTTTTGATTCAAGACATATTTTGTACAAAGTGAGTGACAACATGCATTCCCTCTCCAACCACATAAGGGATCCAATTTGAATGAATAATCCTAAGAACATCCTAATTTTTAACCAAGCCAAACATAGTTTGAAAGGGATGGATGGCTTCTTAGGGTTACTTAAAAATTCCAAGAACATAGGCATGTAATCTGAGTCGACTCTTGAGTCCACCCATTATTTGAACATCGGATCTCTCCCCAAAATAATTTCGGCTAAGAGAAATTTGTCAAGTCTTTTTGCAATCCTATCCTCTCCAGTTCTTCTATTTGTACAGGTTGGTTTGATATTTTCGGGGTCAGGTCCACCATCTTGATATTCTAGAGGCGATTGCTAAAGAAAGGGGAAAATGGGTCTACTCTCTCTTTTGGTCCCTATATTTCATGTGATCCTAAAGTGAAGTTCAGATTTCCACCTATAACAAAGTTTTTGCACCTTAAGAGGTGGAGGATTGCAAAGCTTCCCAAAAAGCCACTTTGTTGTTGTAAGGCCCATATATGTTTAGGATGTTTAGGGATAAGTTTGTTTCATTCCAGAAGATTTGAATCCCCATGCCAAAGAGAGCACCCCACAATTTTGTACAGTGCAACGTAGACTGATTCCATCCTATTGCTACCCCACCTGAGAGGCCTCTAGAACTCTAAGCTAGAAAAGTAAAATTGTTTGTAATTGAATACAACAGCTTTGTAACTTCCAATTCTGTTCCTAAAGTTTCCTAGAAGAGGACTACATCCATTTTCTTAACTGAGAGAATCCTCTTTAGGGCAATTTTTTTTCAGGTACTTTCCAAACACCTACAATTGAGGGAGATATATTTCATTTGGGGACCCCTTCAAGGGCTTTCACTGCTCTAAGTGCCCCAAAAATAGTTTTATGTCTACCTTTCGTTTGACCATGAAGAGCTTTCTGCTGATTCGAGGATAGATACGTAGGTCTTCCCTGCCCTTTTCCCTTTGTTGTAAGAATAGGATTAGTTTCAAGTCCAAGGAGGGTAAATGACAAGATGGAGGGTAAGTCAGTGCAGGGATATCCCTTGTTCTAAGATGGAGCTGAATCGTGGAGTAGGTGGAGATTGAATTCGAAGATGTTTCTTGNCATTCAAGTGTTCGTTTAAAGAAGAAAAAGGTAACATACCGAGGGATGGTTGTAACGCTTGTTGAAGAGGAGGATTTGTTCTAGATGCTGATATTTTAGGAGTTTGTTACTCTACAGAGTTCCAAGGTTGATCTTTCACAACATATTCTTGGTGGTGGAATGCTTCATCCTATTCTACCGCAATCCTTCCTATTTACTGAGCCCCGGATTCCTTGGAAATCCATCTCTTTCGGGTGGAGGTTGGTGGAGGTACCAAATTGCAGTACCTTTCCAGATGACCAGTTTCATGACATCAGTGGCATCTAAATGGAATCCATTCATAGTCTAGAATTTTTTTTCTGGTTATGGAACCCCAAATCAAATTGATGTGCTCCCTAAGATCAGTTCAAATGTTTAATGAAACTAGAATTCTTGCAACCATTCGATGACGAGTCTTCAAAAGGAAAGGTTTGCTTCTAAGAATACCCCCAATGCATTACCCATATCCCGTAGTGAATATGGGTTCCAAAAATACCATGGAAGACCCAAAAGATGCACCCACACCAAGATTGTATCTAGTCTTTCACTATCTGCGTGAAACAAGGGTGTCCACTTCTTTAGCATTATAGGCACTAGGCCATATTTCTAATTTTGATTCAGGACTTTTTTCACGTCATCCTTGCAATTAAAGAGGAAACCAAACCATCCTTTGGAAAGAGGAGTGGTTTCTGGTTCGTAATGAAGAAACCCCGTCCATTTCATTCTAATCCATATTTCCATTTGCTCCTAAGATGGATTTCTCCCTCTAATATTCCCTACTAGCACAACATCTGCCATCTCCCACACTTCTTCAATTGAGATGTTAACACCACAGACAAGATTCATAGGTCTGTTGTTCAGGGTAAGGCACTTTTTTTTTCTCTTCTTGTTAGGGTTCCCCCCCCCCCTCCATTGTCACCTTCTAGAGATCCCTCTTTGGAGTCCCTATCATTGTGATCTGAACTGGACCCAGGTAGGGTTCCATTAAAATCAACTGGTTGCAAGAAAGAAGCAATAAACCCTTTGGGTTTGGAAACTTCACTAACTGGAGGCCCATACGAAACTCATTCTAAATGTGTGGGTAGGGTTCCAAGCCATCCGACCTCCAACAAATTAAGATCACTAAAAAACACTGGCTCTAGCGGGGTCGTAGGTTTTGGATTCAGAGCAAAAAGGGCTTTGTTGTGCATGATAATGGCATCCACTAGTGGGAGATATGGAACTACGAAAGGAACTGAGGGGAAAAGTGAAAAAAAAATTACCTCCAATTGATGGGTCCAACAACCTGGATGCTAGCTGTGATGGTGAGTGACCTGCACCTTGGTCTGACAGGCTATCCGAAGACCTGTTACAAATCCTATCCTCCATAACTGCAGCGGTATTACAAATGATTCCCGTAAGAGAATCAAAACATAATAGGATAAAATTAGTTTTTTTTTATTAGTTTCAGTGTTGGGCTTGTTTAAGCCAAGTGTTATAACCATGCTCTAATACCATGGTCACAAGCCTATAAATTCCAAAATAAAAAATATTTATCTTACTATATGGTTTGCTAAGGGTTGCTTAGCCCTAAGGCTGGTCTCTTCACTAGCCACCACACCCTAACTCTACGATTCTAAAAACCTAGTTTTATGAAGATGAGAGTGGGGGGAGTATGGTGTTAAACACCATAGTCTATATCCCATTTACCATGGCATGAAGAATATTGATATGTTAAAACAAGTTGTGGACCATAACCTATGTATAAACCAATGTAAAGCATATGAAAAGGGGTTTAACGAGTTTGAGTTAAATGTTAATAAAAAGAAACTATGGTTCTCTTACCATAGTTGTGGTTTACACCATAACATACACAAATTTGGGGTTTAATGAACATAATGTTTTGGACATGCGATTTAATTGAGGTATAAGAGTTATGATATGATGGTACTTAAAGTTGACCTTGGTATTAAAGATTTGTCCTAGCTATGAGTTGACAGTGCAACTAGGAAGTTAATGGCATTCCTGATATTAAATCTTGGCCCTCCATTTGTATTACATGATGGAAAGGTTTTTTGATAGGGTTTTAATGTGGTTTTGCTTGTCCGAAAGTTTCCTTTCGTTGTTGTTTTTGGTCTGCAACAATTTTTGAAGGAAGCTATGCCTTTAATGGCTGAGTTGTGTAGTTTCTTTTGTTAAAACTTTTACCCAGTCATTAATGGTGTTTGTCTGTTCGCTTCCGAGGTGGGTTGGAGGTCTTACTTGGTTTTGATGGCCACCAGAACTCTAGGCTTTAGTATTTTACTATGAATCGAGCCTGGACCAATGTTTAATGACCTTTCAAATGCCTTTAACCGGGAAATCCAAATGAGCTTAGTTGATTTGTAATAGTTTTACAATATTCTCTATTACTGGTTGTGTGATTGGAATCCTTTCCATTTTATTGATTTAGTTTAAGTAAGCATTTTCTCTTTGATTTTGTTATGTTAACTAGCTATATATGAAACCTCTAACTTCTAATAAAATGGTTAATTGAAAATAGATATACATTTAAAATGTTGAAATAATACATCTACAACATGAATTAAAACATTTATCCAGATCTATGATAACTCTTCGTTTAGAAATCCTACTCATGCTAACATTACAACCCTTACTACATAAATCTTTGATTCGGGTATGGATGCCCAAACAAAGATTTGTTATAAAATATTAAGGTCAATAATCTACACATGCTACTTAAGATCAGTTTATTTCATATGATAACATACAATAGAAAATATAATAAGAACATATACATAATACCATTACTATAAAAAGAATAAATATAATTCATAATTATATTTAAACAAGTCTAGAATAGATAAGAAGGAGAATAGGGAACCCGACACCTCTGTGGAGAAAACAGTTAAGAACCTGTGTCAACCCTCTTTATTTCGTTAGTATATTTTGTTGGACGCATATGCTTTGTAATTCGTCTTGTTAGTATGTTGTATTATCCCACATTCATGAGGAATAAAGGTTGTTTATATTAGACTTGGTATATAAGTGACTGTTGAGGCCAATGAAGGTACCCAAGAGTTATTTGGTATTGAGCTTGCTCAAAAGAGGTTGCCCCCTTGAAGTAGCCTGCGATCAATAACATATATTTTGTGCTTCCTTATTTATGTTATATATTTCATTTTCATTGTTTGTTGCATGAGTTTCTCCACATATGGTATCAGAGCACTTTCCTTGGCACAAGTGAGAATTTGTTTTTTCTCTTATTTTTGACAAAAAAAAGGACAAAATTGTGTGACAACTTTTAGATCAATTTCTGAAACGTTTTGTAGATATTCAGAAGAAACAAGGTGCAGATCTGAATTCCTCTTGCAAAAATACGCAGTTTAAAAAAATAATAATCTCATTTGGAGTTTTGAAAGTGGAGATATCATCGATTTTAAATCAGTCATTTTCTAGAATTTTGGTGACGGGCGCAGAAATTGCAGAGCGAAACTCTTATGACTGGGTGCCCAACTTTTTATTTTGAATGCATTGGTAGATGTAGAGTGGTTGTTCCAATTCTAGAAACAGGTATTAATATCAATTCTGAGAAATATAGATCAACTAGTTCGTGATCATAGTGAGCCTTCTCCAGAAGATGGGTTTTCTTCATATGAGAGAATTGGTTCCAAAGATGTTTAAGGAGAAGTTTGGAAGTCAAGTGAAGATCTCTCTTTGCTTCACACTCTTTTTCTTCATATGTATTCCTCCACCACGACTAGTACAGTTCCTTCAAGTTCATTTGAGTATGGAGAAGCATTTGCCATCACAATGACGCACCTTCTTAGAGCTGATTACAAACTTCTTTTGAAGTTGATGCTTCAAGGGCCTTATGATTCGTTTGGGTTCACCTATTCTCAAGCGCTTCAAGTCTCCTTTGGACATGGCACCCTGGTTAGTTCATAACTCAAGTCGAAAGAACACCATTTGCTCTCCCATCAATGCATTTCAGTTGAACAACATGGTCCTAGGATTCATCATGCATCTACACATATTCCTGAGTTGGATGAGCACATTCCACTTCTTCCCAAGAAGAATATTCCTCGAGACATACTCATTTAGTTTGGAGTGTATACATATTTTTGTTTCTCTGTCATATCCATTTTTGAGGGGAGGTTTTGTCCCATGAGTTTTTCGTCCTTACCTCTGTTACATGGATCAATAAAATTTTGTTGTAAAAGGTGACTTGAGCCTTAGTTTCCAAGGCCTTAATAAATCATGTTGAATAAGTTGTACTAAGTTAGGATTAAGTGGGGGTGTTGGAGCAACAATCTACCTTAGTACCTTAATGATCTACCTAGGAGATATAATTATTTTCCTTGTGCTTATGTTCTATGGTATAACTTGGGCCATACTGATCAATACTGGTCAAATAGGTGATTCTGGCTCATTAATTGACAGTTGAGGCACTCTAGTTTAATCATCCTAACATTTCAGACTCTTGCATTAATTGAAAACCGTTTCCATCTTTGACTAGGGGCGCTAGTGTGTGAATGTGGCTGTTTTGTGGTCTCCTTGGTCATTTATTTAGGTCCTAGGGACTCTCCCACTCACCCATGCACTCTCCCATGCTTTCCTTCCCCCATTTATGACCCAAACACATCTTCAGAGATGTTCACACATGGATTCGTGGTTGTTTGGTTAGGTTTGGGAGCCTATTGGTCAACCTAGGGGGGTTTAGGGGTCAAATCCTAGTCTCACACTTGTATGCATTCACATGGCCTCCAAGGGCTCATGAATATTCTCCAATGTACTATAAATATGTATCATACACATATACAAGGTGTGATGTAATATAATGGTTAGATATTGGCACCATTGATATGTGATTTTTTCAAATACTTTGATTGTGAATATTGCTCTAATTGCTAGATCTAAGTGAGAAATTCTCTCATAAATTCTTTATTATACAATTTGATATAGCCATCATATAAATTTAATAACTTTTAATATTTTTTATTATATTTAAATTTCATAAATTTAATATTCGTATAAATTTATTTGATTTCCAAATCTATTAATAATAAAAAGTATTTATTTTTTATTCTTTAAAATAAATATTTTCTTTCAACTCAAAATATATTAACACTTACTATTAAAAGAATTAAGCAAAATTTTATGTCTAATCAAACCATTACATAGTTAATACATAAATAATAAAAAATCAATATAACAAAAACATCAAAATTATTTAAAATAAATATATGAGTTTAAATAAAACAAAACAATACTTTTCTATAAATAATTTAAAAATATTATTATTTTTTATTTTATCTCTTTTATCTTTTGATTTTTATATTATACGTACGTATCATATATCTCTTTCGTATATAAAAAGATATGTAAATAAACTTGTAAAACTTACCCTCGTCATGTTAAACCTGCAAAATATTGTACAATTTCATTAAATAGAACCATGGATATTAAATTTAAATACTCTCAATAAAACCCATAACCTTGAACAATCACAAATGTGATATTTAACCGTGATACAATAGACCTCGCTAACTCAGTTTCCACAGGAAATATTTTAAAATATTTTTTCAGATGGAAACTCAGCAATACTTCTCGACATTAGTGGATGATAGAGGTGGTGAACCCACAGCCATCCTAACAGAAGGCCTAACCCCAAAGAATTCAAAGCTTAAACCGATGACCTCCCCAAACCAAAAAAGTGTACTTCGTACCAATTGAGCTAACCCTTGAGGCTAAAATACCTAAAAATATATAAGATTAAATGTTACACTCCTTATCGATTACTGTTTTATTGAATGGAACAAAATCTGGAAGTATGCAACTCTCGTCGTATCTTAAATCTCTATCTACAACTGTCATTAATGTATTCCAAATATCATGCGTCGCCTAGGTGCATCCCATGTGATTAGTTGACGTATTCACCCAGAAACGTTAATGCGGCCACCTTTGATTTGGACGTCCCATCTGATTTATATACACACTCATTCAATACACTGATTCAATCATTTTCATGCCCATGTTACTCCGGTTTTGTCATCCTACCACGAGATTGATATATACACAGTACTGATTCAATTACTATTACCACCCTGATCTGATTTAGACGCCTGCTAATATTCCCACGAGATGTATATACACAATTATTCAATTATATATTTCGACATGTATTTAAATATTCCCACGAGATGTATATACACAATTATTCAATTATATATTTCGACATTTATTTGAAGCTGCAGTGGGCACCCATATTACTCTCAGTTTTGTTAGGGAGAGAATGGCGGAGAAAGAAAGCAGTTGCTGATAGCCCAGGCAACCACATTATTGAGTGCAGCGTTCACGATGATAAAAATTATCCACAAAATATGTAGATCTATCTATGTGGAATGATAATTAGTATATCGTTAACTCTGCACTCTATAATCTGTTTGCCAATGGCTCCAATTATTCATAACAAAAGAGACAAAACAGAACAGGAATGTATTGAACAGGTTAGAAATTTAATTTTGTATATGAATGTTTTTACAGTGTTTAGTCATTGGTTGTAAGTTTATTCATTGGTTGTAAGTTTATGGATTTAGATTGTGTAAAAATATTAGCTTTCGAATGATCTTGATAATGGGTAGAGGGTCTACCTGAAACTGGTAGATCACTTCTAAATTTTTATACAGCAAAGTCATAATATTGCGCCTAAAAGTTAGAGATTTGCTTATGTGTCTGCAACTTTCTCATTACTTTTCAATGTTATTTAGCTTTGAATGATCCTGATAATGGGTAGAAGGTCCACCTGAAATGGGTAGATCCCTTCTAAATTTCTACACAGTGCAAATCCATAAACTTAAACCAAAACTTCAAAGATTTACTTAAACCCAAAAGTTTACAAATTTGCTTATTTATCTCCAACTTTTTCATTGCTTTTCAATGTAGTGAGGTATTTTTGGCATGCAATTTTGTTTGGTTTTTTTAAAGAGATGAAGACGGTATTGTGGACAAGAGCAGTGCTTTCGCCGTGAGAATGTGGTAATTTTTTGGTGTCGTTCTCTTAAAATCTATTGGTTTCTCAAATTCATTTTCTGAAAATATTGCATTGCTGAAACGTTGTTAGATGGGATTGGAATTGGAAAAATCATATTGGAATTTGGAAGGACCCGTTGTTCTCGTATTGTTAAAATGTTTTTCGTTTAGATCCGAATGGAATTGAACAGATCAGATCGGAAGGGCTGGAGCCTCGACTGTTGTGGATGCAGAAACTGGTGAAGGCATCGACCAGAAATAGCAATAATTTTAAATTTTTGGGTGATCAATGCTGAGTACTAAGGAGTTAAATTAATGTATTGAGAGGCAGATTAGATTTTATGGTTAAGTACTAATGAATTAAATTAATGTGTTGAGAGGCAGATTTTATGGTTAAGTACTAAAGAGTGGTGTTTGAGAGGTATGAGCATAAATCTCATCCAAAGTACATTGCATTTGTAGGTTTTTAATAACAGGTTGTACATCAATTCTTAAAAGGGCTTGTTTTATGCACATCCAGAATTTTTGGTTCTCTTTGTGTTTAAGAGGTGTTAAATATTAACAAAGAGAGATAAAGTATAAATGAGTAGAGGACACACAATGGGTATATTAATAGTTTGGGTAATTGAATGCCTTTTCATTTTGATTGTACATATAGAATTATAGAATAAAAAAACTATAAATAAATATCATGAATCAAACCAGGAACTTGGAGCACCATGGAGCACCATAGAGCACCATTGAGAGCCTCAAACCAGGAACTTGGAGTGGTCCCTGGGGCTGGAGCATTCAACAACATGCGGTTTGGTCCCTTCAGTTTGCTTGGTACCTTCCGACTGCATCAGGGCCCACAAATCGTCCAGCTTCACCTTTGCTTTCGAGTTCGGATTCTTGTGAGGGCCTCTCATTTCCCCACTATGCATCCCTGGGTGGTAAAACGGGATCCCCATATGGGATGCCATAACATCAATATTTTGGTGCACAACCTTGCAGTCTGCATTATGCTCCTTCCAAGCCCGCGTCGGTTCCTCGTCACCCTTCTTCTTGGCAGCAGTACTCATGATCACATGCAAAATCAGATTCTTTGTGACCCAGTGCTGCATAATCATTCTATCGTATGCAACTTCTCTTCCAGCAGTCGTTTCGGGATCAGCTAGCCAGTCCTCTACCTCCCTTCAAATATCTTCAATTGGAACAGACTGGACCTCCTCCCACAGCCCTTTTTTCCACCGTCTGGATTTCATGGTGAATTTTTGATGGAATGCTGACCTTGTTGAAGGAATCTTCTTCCTGAGCATGTGATTGAACATGCGTAACTCGGCCCTTGGAGCTTCTCTGCCCTCCAACCCATTTTTCGCTTCCCCCGTATGCTAGAATTGGACACCCCCAGCTCAGATTCCAAGTTCGTGGAACGTTGGGAGCCATATTAAACCATCGCCAGAGTAACCACTTGCAGGAATACTGAATCCCAAAAGCAGAGCAGCCTTCCCTCGCTCTCTTAGTATAAATTCCCTCAACCAGAGCGAACAAAGCACAATCCTCACCCGAATAGCGAATGACGAGGTTGAAATAAGCCTTCAGGTATAAAGATGTAAAGGCTATGATTGTTATAGCAGGATGGTACATTCTCATTTCCTACCATAACTTTCAATCATCCTCTTCTGTACCCATCACTAAATTTGGCATAATTCCTAGATAAGAGGCCAAATATATCCTCTGGTGTGGATCCAACTTTTCCTTCACTTCACACATGTTTCTGTACCCAACCTTACTTATAGCAGTTATGGGTTGGGTTGTATTTGTCGTGTATTGCATGATTAGATGGGGCGCATTTCCACTGCAACCGACATCACACTCTGCCTCATGTCACTTTCTTGTACCCTCTAACTTAGATCAACCACATGTGTACTTATCTTGCAATCATGGGTGGCTAGCTGGCTACATCTAGGGGGGCACCTCTTCCCGCCAAACTCCACCATGGTACTCGATTTGCGACCCCTACCCCCCTCAGCCCCAACTTTGGCCATAAGGTCCACCACCTTATTGGTGGCTCGCCTAACATGGATGAAGGAGACAATGTTATGGGTCGAAACCAGGACATTTAGGATATCCAATCTGCTGGCAAGCCACTAGCTAGAAGAATTTTTCTTTGTGGATTTACCATTGGAAATTTTCTTAGCCATCTGAATTGGAATATGAGAATATCCTTCCACTATCACTGGCTTCCACCTTTCCCTGATTGCAAGCTCTATCCCCTGAATCAGACCTTCCAACTCTGTCGAATTATTAGTTTCATTGCTTATGTAGCCTAAGTAGAGCTTCAAAACTTCTCCTACATTATTCCTACAGACTCCTCCAAATCTCGGTGCTCCCGGGTTACCTTTGGTTGCTCAGTCAAAATCAATTTTAAACACATGCACAGGGGGAGGAGACCACGAATTTGGACTCTAAGGTATACATGTTTTGATCTTTTACCTAAGTCCATCTAAATCGCTCATGTTCAGGCCTAAGTCCGCCACAATGTGGGCTTCTCCCTCTGTCAAATCCTTATCTTTCTCACCCCATTGCATACTTTTAATCATTTTGAGAAGGTTCATGACCAGTTTCCTCCACACCTCCCCTACTTTGTGTTTTCTATCATGGAATATGCAGCTATTTCTTTCCTTCCATACATTCCACATCACCAAGCCTAGGAACATCAGCCATAGGGATATTAGAATTGGGTTCTTAAAGGCGTTAAGGTTACACTATCTTAGGGATTTCCCAGGATGATTCTTTCGATAATCACTCCTTCTAAAAATCATGGTTCCTCTATCTCAAATAGAGGTCATATAGGGGAAGCTATCCAATAGGTGGCCCATGCTTTCCTCATTGTTTAGGCATATAATGCATTAGGATGAAACCTGAATCCCCCTCCGTCTAAGATTTTCTCCTGTTAATATCCTAATTTGTTTGACAACTAGCTAGTAGAATATAGCCACCTTTGGCCAAGGATTGGTCTCCCAGATATTTTTCCATATACCATACTCCTCTCCTCTGTCATGGTTAGAAATGTCATAATATTCTTTAAAATTGAACATACTCTTGTGTTTGTATCCCCATATTAATATGTATGACCCCGATTTGATGTGGATGAATCTCTCCTGAAGTTCTGTCTAAAAAGACCGAAGGTCTTCTTCTAATATGCAACCCTCCACCCTCTCCCGGATCGACCATCGCCTTTCATCACCCCCTGCTGGAACCTCCCAATAATGACACACTTTGACTTTTCCTTCCTCCCTCCCTCTAGTCTTGATGGTTATCCATTTGGGGTACTCTCCCATCTTGGGGAGTTGGTTCCAAGATTCATCCAAGAAATTAGCATTCTCCCCATTACGAATTTCCCAGAAGCTATGCGCCTACACAAGCTTTCGACATGCTTGAGTTTTCCTCCATATGTGAGATTCCTATCATTCCTCATGTTATCTTATCAACTCTTCCTTAGAATCGTCCCCCACATATTTTGCATGCCATAGTTTAGCCCAAGGCTCCACTGAGTAGTTACACCATCGCCACCAAATTTTTGTGCCTTGGATTTCACTCATAACCTCTGGATCCCTAAGCCCCAGGCCCCCTCTTTGCTTCTGGAAACAAACTTCATCCCATCCCACCAAGGAAAATTTAGATTTTGCTTCCCTTCCCCCACATAGGAAGTTTCTCTGTATATTCTTGATTTCCTTGATAACAGACTTTGGAGCAACTAACACAGAAAAGAGGTAGACCAACATTGCTTGAAGCACAACTTTGACCAAAATCAACCTGCTTGGCAAGTTCAAAGGTCTTAGAATCCAACTCGACAACCTGCTCTTCATTCTTTCTAGAAGATCCTGCCAAGAAACCCTCTTTATGGGACTAGCCCCTAAGGGGGACCCAAGATATTTATAGGGGAAGGATCCTTTGGCATAGCCCAAAATCCTCACAATTTTTTTTTGAACCACAGGGATCGTCTTTAGGAAAAATACCTGAGATTTATCCACGTTAACTGCAAGCCTTGAAACCTCGGACAAAAAATGTAGATTTCTCTTCAAGGCTCATGCCTCTTGGACTGAAGGGTGCCCCATTAGCATCGTTTCATCCACAAATTGTTGGTGCATTTGTTTCTCCATTCCATCATGGAGGTTTAGCCTATGAATTTCACCACTGGAAGATTGGTCTTGGAGGAGTTTTCTCAACCCTTCTGCCATTAACATGAAAAGAAAAGGGGAAAGGGGATCACCTTGTCTGATTCCTCATGAAGGATTGGAAAGTCTAGTCGGAGAACCATTCAGCAAAATTGAGAAGAAAGGGGTGGTAACCAGATTCATCACCCACTCCACCCATTCCTCCCCAAAGACGAAGGATTCCAACATCTTCTCCATGTATTGAAAAATTATTTTATCATATGCCTTAGCAATATCCAGCTTGATCAACATACTTGGTCTCTTGGTCACCTTAAGATAATGGATAGTTTCATGAACCAAGAGAATCCGATCTAAGATTTTCCTTCCTTCCACAAAGCCTGATTGTTACAGGCTAATCAGATTGGGAAGGAAAGTCTTTAATCTATTAGATATCGCCTTAGTGATGATTTTGTAAATAACATTACATAGAGCAATGGGTTTGAAATTACCTAGAGTATCAGCTCCTTCTCCTTTTAGAATTAGGGTTATGAATGTGGTATTGAAATCCTTTAGAATACCTCGATTACACCTCGGTTCTTCCATGATTTCTAGGATTTCCTCTTTAATCATGTCCCAAAAGGATTGGAAGAAGTTGGTGGTGAACCCATCTGGTCCCGGTGCTTTCCCTAGAGCCATCTGGTTTACTGCTTCCTCCACCTCTTGCATAGATTTACTCTTAAGAAACATTTCATTATTTTCTTTGGTCACCAACTTAGGGATAAGTATGGTGACCTTAGCTATGTCCTGCCTTCTATCTCCTCTATCTTCATCTATTATTTCCTCAAATTAGTGGATCAATTCTTCCTCTATCTCGCCTCTTGATTCAACCTCGTTTCAATCCACCCCCTTGATTTTGTGTATTTTCAATCTATTTTTGTTATGGATAATTGAGTTGTGGATGAACTTTGTGTTCTCCTCTTCCTCCTATAGCCACCGGTTCCTAGACTTCTCTTTCCAGAAAATTTCCTCTTGTTTTTCCCTGGCTTCTAGCTGATTTAGCAGGTCTTCCTCCTTCCCCTTCATATCCTCGTCCCATCGTTCCATCATTCCTCTCTAGATGAGAAGCTAAAATCCCCGACCAACCTCCTCTTCTCTTCAAAAATGTTCCCGAAGTCTTTGTTGGGCTATAGGGCAGACCCAGGCTTTATACCATTAACTTCGCACCAACAAAAGACCCACAGTGTTGGCCCTTTCGGCAACAATTTGCGAGCAGATTGCAGTCTCACCTGAAATAGCTATGGGATGCTGCAGAATCAGGTTTCTGCAAGCAGAAGAGGGATATTACTGTACCTTAGCCTTTAACAGCTTATATTCATATACACAGAGATTCAACATTCACATATATAACTTCACAGCTAAATAAACAGACAGTGACTTGCATAACCCTTTATTGGGAATTCACAGTGAAGTTATTTAGTTAGAAGTGATCTCATTTATCATATATATATTTATTAATGCATGAAAGAACATAACAGAAACAACACAAAGAACCACAACACCAGATATAACGTGGTTCACCCCTAGTGTGGGGGTTACGTCCACAGAAATGTGTTTTATTCAACTCTTTACTAAAACCACAGTTCTGATCTGCGCACTTAGCTGTAGATCCTTTCAAGTCCTTAAAGCTGCGCACACAGCTGCAGGCCTCTGCACACACAACTGCAGATTTCCTTAATAACCCAAAACCCTCTGCGCACACAGCTACAGAGGTTGTCCACGCACACAGCTGGGACTTAACCTTCTTTTACAAAATAGCCTTAGCTTCGCATCAATTTATCTTACATCAAAAAGCCTAACCTGACTTATTTACAAGAGTGCCTATTTATACAGCGCACTATTACAAAACCATGGACTTAAACCATGGGTTATTACAAAAAGAGGGCTTTGACTCAACCCCGACACCCCTAAGACTATTTTGAGTCGTAACTCCACTTACAAACTCTCATAACCCCTCAGAGTTACCTAACTTAAGGACCGTTAAGGTGCTCGCCCCAACAAGCCCCTAAGACTCACCAGTGTCTCGTCCCGGGACACTCTGCTTGTCTTTTGGTGGACAAAGCTTCTTTGTGAGGACGGTGAACTAAGTATTGAGATTGTGCATGATGTCGTCAGTTGCTTTCTCCTTTTCCACCAACTCCTGCAGTACTGCAGATGATACTTCGCTGGCATTTTCCTGTGCGAATGCATTATATTACTTCAGAATTTTGAACTGGCTATCCACAACAGTACTTAATTCCAAAGCCTCACTGACAAGTGGCTGTATAGAGTTTTCCAACTCTGTTACTTTCACCCTGCATGACTCAATTTCCTGCTGGAGTTCCTTGCTGCGCTTTACTTTGAGCATTTTCTCCATAGGGGGCAGGGTCTTAATTTCCGCTTTTACTGCCTCCAGCTCTGCCTGTCGCTGTTTGATGGTTTCTTGCAGCTGTCCTATTTCTGGATGTTCCTGAAGGGTTGTCCAAGCCTCGACACTGTCTCCGAGCAGCTTTGCTGCGCTACCCACAATATCTGAAATTTTTGCTGCTGATGCGTGAATGTCTGCGCGGTGCTGTTCTTTGACCTCAAGTGGGGTTTCCTGAGGGATGCGCAGTTGAAGCTCCACGATCTGAGTCTCATGTACTGCTTTGAGCTTCTCAATTTCACTGTGAGACTGCTGTGCGTAGTCTTTCAGCTTGACTAATCTTTGTTCTAGCTCTTCCACCAGCTGTACGTCGAAGTCAGGAAGACTTCGACATGCCTCATCCATAACTCGTACCAGTGTAATCCGCTTATGTTCTGCGTCCCTCTTTCTCTGATCTGCTGCCTCTAGCTGCTTTGCGAAGCTCTGCTGCTGACTGATGACACTTTCCAACTGTAATTACGAATATTGGTCTCGAGCCTCAATTTCCTTCATAATCGCTAACTGACAGAGATGTAGCTCCGCCATAGACATCTTAGTGTAATCTATGCCAACTTTCATACTCATCTCCGAACGAGACGCTGTATCTGTTAATATGAGGGATGCACTCGAGACTTGTCCTTTATTATCTCTGGCTGGCCATTGCCTTAGGTCTGGCTGTGCGCTCACTTGGGTGCTGCTGGCTGCAGTGCCAGTCACTGATTTCACTGCTAAGTCCTTAAGCTCCGAGATGTGCTTTGCTATGCTGGTGATGGCATCCAGATGCACAGCTGCAAACTCTGACCATTGTTTAGTGAGAACTTCGGTGGACTTTGACAAAGCCTCGTCAAGCTCCGCACTTGTCACACCAGGTGCTTCGTCGATATTCTTATCCTTTGATGCCTTCGCTTTCTTTCGCGACTGCGGTTTGTTTACTTCCTCTGCGTTCGGTGTCTTGCACTTATGCTGCCTATTAGGGTCTAAGGTAGTTTTAACTGAGTCTTCTTCGTCTTCTGCTTCGTCTTCATTTCCACCATCTCCTCCCTGGTCGCTTTCAGTCTGCTGCGACTCAGTTTGTTCGTCACTGTCTTTGGGGGGTTCTTGTTGTTGCGTGTGACTGGGGCCTACGCCCATATCGGTGACAGGAGGGACATGAATCTTAGGTTTTGTCCCTGTGTCTTTTAACCATTCTGCCAGCCACTGCTGTACTATCGTGATGATGTCATCTTTAGTCACTACATATGGCAACTTAAACCATTGATGATTCTTATCTGCGCAAGCCTGGATAAAAATATGGTGCATATCGGCCCTGAAATTGACCGCTCCATCATACTGAGAGAATAAATCATTACTGAGCTGTGGGGTTTTTACAATCTCATACGAGATACTCATCATATAAAAGGCAAATACATAGTTTGTCATCTGTTGGTGGGTTTTATCCTGTGAAACCTACAGCAATGCGTACCTGGATGCACCAGGCATGTGCGTTGGTACAACATCAAACTGTGCTTTAGTAGGTTCTTGCCATCCTACCAGTGCGATGAGGACAATCAACCATGAGTAGTGAAAGGGCCTACCTTTCTCCTGCGCGTCGCGAGCGTCTTCAAGGAATTCCTTCGCAATATACGCTGCCCATTTGTAGCTGTAGCCTTCGGCGCAGTTGATAGAAATTCTGATGACCGGGGCAGGCACTTCAGTTGGTCTGCATTTCCACATAATTTTGCATGATAAGAGCTCAACTACGAAGTGAATGTTCTGCTCTTGAATCACGGAAGTGTGATACCCGCGTTTCCCCTTCGTCAGGCCAAAGCGCTCATTCATGCTTTGTGCGAGCTTCGTATCTTTGTGCTTTGAGGGAAATTCTGTCCCCGAATCAGACCCTACCATTGGTAAGCCTGTGATCCTATGAATGAACTCGCCATTAATAAGAATTTTCTTGTCGCCGATCCATAGGTAGCCCTCATGCACTAATGCCAGCAGTTGCTTGACCACGATGGTGACCTGTGTGTTATGACCAAAATGGGGAACATCGAGCATTTTCAGCAAACCAGCTAGATCCAAGCCAGCAGCCCACTGTTTTACTTCCAATAAGGTCGCCCCAGTTTCTTGATATTGAACGAAATGCAAGTATTGGGCAGGTGCGAATTGTGGAAACTTCCCACGGTCACTTGTGTCATGGTCAGCATACTTAAGCTTATCTATTTTCCCTGTCATTGTTCCAACTAGCTGCACACCTGGGGGCAGCGAGGGGGTGCATATAGTGAACTTAGCATGCCGCCAAGGTGGTTTAACTCCTGGTCAAATAGGCTGAAGATATGGTGGCCGCTGCGGTGCAATGTTATCCTCTCCTTCAATTGGGATCTCTGCTGAACCAGGCGGATCCATTCCAGGATCCTTCGATGTTTTCCCGGATTATTTGTGTCGGTCTTCGTTTCGCTTAGAACGAACTTTCGGCTTAAACTGTTTCCTAGCAGATCGTGTCTGCATTGGCGGAGTCGGTGCTGGTAGAGTCTCTTCACGGGCTGCAGGCTCAGGTTGGGGGGCGAAGATGTGCTGCAGACCCGTCTGTTCAAATTCTCTCAATAGGTCCTGGAGTTCACGATCAGCTAACATGGGTTCAATTGTGAAACTCAAGGAAATGCGGAATGCGATTTCCCCGTACCCGGGTGTCTTCATATACAATCCATCGACCAAATCTGCCATAAATGTGCATTGAAGGCGCCAAATCTGACAGAGATCCTGTTTCCACGGCGCTAGATTTCGGCAGATATCATTAGGGTAGGCAATTAAGGCAATTAAAGTACCGGCGCCTCTGAATCGGCAGTGTTCCAACGGTCAGCTTTTGGGCTGTAGCGCAACCAGGTCTGCAGCTGCATCACAATAAGGACCATCAACACCATATTGACCTTTGGCATATCCTGACAAATTATGCGACCAAACTGTGAGCTTCAATCCCGCAGGTCAGTACGTAGTTATTTCTTTGTCACCAGACATATCAGCATGCCGAAGCCCGACCGCCGTATACCATTTCTATGCTACAGGTGCCCAGATACGTATAATCCTGTGTACCCGTCGAGGTACATGTTTCCATGCTTCATAACAGTACTCCAAGTGTTCCTGTGGGCCGCTCTGCCCCTCGAACCTGCTGTGCACCTCCTGGTTCTGATCCACAAATCTTAGGTGAAGATATTTCTGACAAGCTTCCCAACTAGGAATGTACTTCTTATGGTCATCCCTCCATCTGGCTGCTGTGGGTCTGAATACTAAATCCAGAGTCTCTGTTTTCTGTGGATCTGGTATCTGGTATGAGAATTGTTCAATAAACTGTTCTGGGTCGGACAAGTCATCAAAATTAGGTAGGACTCTTACCTGTGCACCAAGCCATCTAATAGATTTGGTAATTTTGTCACATCTATGTCCATGCAGCTCATAAAGTCTGTTCTGCCAGTTTTCTAACCCATCATCTGAATCCGTCATGTAGGAGCTGTCACACTGCCAATCCATGATACCTTCGGCAGTAGGATCAACATAATCTTCTTCCTTAGCTGTGATATTGTAGATGTGGTCCAAAGCATCCTGGTCTTCATCTCTTACTGGCTCTGTGTATCTCTCTCCTTGAGAAGGGTCCAATGGGACTATGACTCTCATTCCTTTCCCTTCGCAATTCATCTGTCTCTTCTTCAGGTTGACGACTGCATCATTATCTATTGCCCATTCAATGCCTAGTAGTGCAGGATAGGGATTGCTGTCATCAATTATTTCAATTACCTCAAAGTCAGCTAAGGTACTGACTCCATCAATATCTACGGGTACACTAGGGAGTCTCCCTAGGGGCACAATCTTCTGCTGATTGGCTAATATAAACTGTATAGGGGACCAATCAAGGGTATGTTTTCCTATTTGTTCCCACGTTTGCTTAGTTAAGACATTGACCTCTGATCCTAGGTCCAAAATAATAGCAGCCATATCATACTCTCCTATCTGAGCATTCAATATCATTTCCCTGCCACTTTGCCTGACTCTATTAACAGCTTTTACCTGACCAGAACTTTGCTGAGGTTCGCAGGAAGAAATAACTTTCTGCAACTCACTTAAAGCATTCTGATTTCGGAGGAGCTTCAGACAACTCTGTAAAAAGGAGGATAGTGTACTTACTTTGTCTGTTGAAGCTTCTTGTGTCGGCGGCTGCTGCTGATGTTGTTGCGTAGGTGCTACTGATGTGCTAGGAGCAACAAAACCTCTCTTGGCTTCCATGAATCTCTCTTTTTCTCTTTCGACATCAGATGCTGGAACTTTCGCAGGGGCCTTACGAACCCAAGCCTCGTCAGGCTGTTTCTCCTTATTATGTGCTTCCATCATAGCTCCACTCCGGGTAACAACATTAATAGCTGGGGAAGGTCTTTGCTCGATGGAAATCATATGAATATTCTGAGTAGGGGTATTGTTTCTTTCCTGAATCTTAGCTATCAATTACGGGCACTGCTCGATCACATGATCTACTGCCCGACAATACCGACATGTCGTAGTTGGGTTCCGATAGTCTCTCGCTAGATTCCCGGCCTGGTTACAGTTGTAACACACAACCTGACCTCGACCTCTTCTGACCATACCACCTTGACCGCGACCTCCAAAATCACCTCTACCTGATGCACCACCGTGGTACCCATAACCATCATTGCTCTGTCCCTCATTTTGTACCTGATAAGCATCGTAAGTCCGTTCTCTCATGAGGTCAAAGCTGCGACACTCATCTTCATTGTGTCCCACCGATTTACAGAACTTGCAATAAGGGTTCTTAGGGACTTGCACATACCTCTGCAGAAGATAGCAGTCCTCATGTCGATGTTGGCCAGTTGTCCGACAGATCTCGCAATATAGAACAGTAGGGTTGAACGGGTTTGGCGCACCAGTATTTAGGTAGTTTCTTACCACAGGACACTGTTCCTTGTCGTGACCTTCTGTCCGACATTGTGTACACCAAACCTCTTCGCGACCATTTTTTCCTTTCTTCATATCGCGAAGCTCCAGAGCCATCGCTGCCAACTGTGCCTAGATTTGAGCAATACCAGAATTATCTTCGACAGGAGCAGTTTCAAGTTTCATCGCTATTTCCAGGGCCTCCTGTTGATCAGCAACCTTCTGTTGCATGAGTGGAGTTCTGATATGCGGTAACAATGCTGCAATGAACCATTCCTTGTGCTGCACAGGTCCAATGGTGAAACTGACTTGGTCTAG